>CAWUHX010000256.1:0-201505 GCA_963922205.1 Romanomermis culicivorax | reverse complement strand
CTTCAAACTCCATCCAGACTCTCAAGTACCTCATCCCTGTACCTACTGATGTTACCCCGATTAGCTATTGAGGAACTGATCAATTGGATATAACTGGAAGTGTAGGGATAATGCAGGGAGAAATTACTCAAAGCACAAACTAGTCCAATAATGAGATGGGAAAACACCATCTTACTGAAGTAATCTAGGTCGAATATTAAACAATAAACAAATACAATTTATTGACAAGGAATTCTCTGGGGATCAACTTTCCAAGTCGGGCGAAAAACATAAAAAAACCGAAAATAACTTTTGCACTAATATTTAGGTCCTGTAGCTAAACTGTGCATCTAGTCATCAATGACGTTAGTTCATGTGTCAAATTGGTACATGTGTTTTCCCTATAAATTCTGTTGAGAGGCATTACCTGTTTCATGATGCCCGCTTTTGGCACCACACCTCAATGCTGCAGTAATCAGTAAACTCATTTTTTGATCCACAAAAAGTCAATCAGAGCAGTTAACAAAATAAAACACAAACGACGCCGGTAAAACATTGAAGTAAAACTGATCTTTTCACATACCCAGATCGTCGTTGTCCTCCTGACACTGTATCTGACCCAAGTAAAATCTTTCGTGAAATCAAATCACGCTAAAAACTATGCCCAGAAACTGCTCTGCATCGAATTTCATCAAAAACAAAAATTGATCTGCTATTTTTCATACTTCCTGATCATTTTGATCTAATCTGGATCAAAATATTGTAGTCATTAGATCACTTGATTTCAAGCTACTTATGCTCTTTATGATCTATTGAAATTTTTCTAATTTTTCTATCACCTAGAATATAAACCTCAGCCTAAGCCTAGTGTGTGTAGACAACACAACATATGAATGAATTGACCTTGGAAAAAATTCAGTAGGCAATTAAGTGTATAGGTGCAGAATCCTGTAACAAAGGTCTCTTCATGGGATCACAAGTTCTAAGAGTGTGTTAAGACATTATGTCCACTAGTAAGTACATGAGAACATCATAAGAATGTATGGTTCGAAGATTGAGGAGTACTGTAGATTATAATAGAAAATGCATGTCTGAGACTATGATATAGTGCTTCTCGATCATATAAGTTTATTAGCAGGACATGTGAACTGAGGATATTAAGCAGATCATAATGATTATAGCTATAGAATCGTTGATACATTTACCATCTTGGAAACTTTTACAAGTACAAGACATTCTATAGTACAACCACTTATGCCCTATGTACATTTTTATAATAAAGATACATGCCCTAATGATTTGTGAAAGTTCTATGGAAGCACAATGCCAATATTATACTTTCAACACAGTTGATTTGGTGGTGGGCCAGGTGGCTGCATATGACGCTCTATCCTAATATAGAAAAATCTGACAGCACCACTGCAATCGTTTTTTTTGCATGGCTGACAAGATCACTGTGTGTGCTTGAGCATTCATCCCAAAAGGTCCAGATGTTCTCAAAAGTATTTCAAAATTTGTTGATTGATACAAAACAAGCGTGTAAACAGCATTACAAGCTTGCAACAATTGTGTGTCATAGAGAGCCTGTAAAAAGCCATTCATAGTTTTCGCAAAGAGAGAGAATGGAACAGATTGTCAACAGCTTGAAATTTTCAGTGTGAAAATCCATAAAGGATAATGCAATTTTTCCATCAATGACTGATGATAACCTCTAACCACTCTATGTCCCATCTATTGCATTGCGTCCTCTTCCATCAGAAAAGGCTAGTTAAAATGACCCTTTACTTGCTGGTGTTGTATTTTAAAGAGTCAGGGCTTTGAGAGGGGTGGCAGGAGTGGGTTCCAGAATTCGTCCTGAATGCACATATTTCCAACACACCCGCTTACCTGATTAATTACTTAATCAGTGTACTTAAACCCAACAATAATTAACCCACAGACTAAGAAAACCTAGTTCCTCAATATGTCTCCCAATTACATAATGAAAATAAGGGAGAGTTTTCTCCAGTTTTATCTAACACAAAAACACACTTACACATACAAACGTGAGTAGACAAGGAATAATATAAAACTCCCACATGCCAGGGGAAATACACAAAAGTCTCTTCAAATGGGGAGGCGGGTCAATATGAAATATTAAAACTAATAACATGAGAGAGAGAACCCAACACATGCGTGTCGATTTGCACTACAGTAGGATTTGCATTGCTTGCTCCACTGTGTACCTGTGCACTTTTCGAGAAAATGACAAAATTGGTGATACTCCTACAAATCCGTGGAAATACACTACAACACCCCTCCCCCCTTGCAGTAGATCGCCTTAAGAGATCGTCAAGAGACAATCAGAACAGGCAAAGGGAAAGGACCCGACCACTACAGGCTATTGTCGGGGTGACAGAAGGGATCTTCGGTGGCACACAGCAGGGCCGACAGACTCGTTGCAGTGTTTAGAGCCGATTTGGGTGGTGTCTAGGGTGAGACCTCCCAATGCGCTCCTCAATTAGCAAGGCTGAAAGGACCCGTGTCGTCACTCTATTCCCACTGATGTACTGGAGGGCACCAGCACACGAGTCCATGCAGATGGGAGGGTGAGGTCGGCCACTAGGGTGTTGGTGGAAACAAAGTGTTACAAGGCGACGGTGGCTGGAAAAAGACAAACAACAAAAGTGGGGGGTGTAGCGGTAGGACATGTCAAGGCCTCTTACTGTGTGAACTTGGTATCAGCTACGCAGGATTCAGGAAAACTAGTACAAAATAAAGTGAGAAAAAACGAGATTAAGTGAAAACCACCAGGAAAAAACAAAATGAAGGGAAAAACATATAAAAAATGGTGAAATTTGTTACTGTACAAAACGGTGAAATCAATGGCAGTGTTGGTTGGGAGTGTCCCAGCCAGAATGAGCATAGTTGTTGAGTCAATCCCTATGGGAACCGTGGTATTGATTGTTGTGGTATCCATGTGGATCTCGTGGATCCTCATGATTGTCAAAGCAGACAGATCTCGTTTGACGGGAAAAGTGGCTGTAGTCAGTGGTGTTCCAGCAGTGAGACGATGAAGTGTAGGTCTGGGTGCGGAGTGGCGATAATGGATTAGTAAGGGGTGGCAGTATCTGTGGAGGAACCAGCGACGAGTGGTCAGAGGGCAACCCTGTTGGCGGCAGTGGTCGTGGCAAAAGAAGATTCAACCGCATGGAGAAGTCCTGCTGGTGCAAGAAGGAAACCAGTCAGTCAGTTTCACTATGGTATTGCAAATAAATTCTTTGGATAATGTTGATCTCTGGCGGTTGCAGAAATGGTGAGTATTGTGGGTACACCATCCAGCTATTGATCAAACTGAGGGCAGTGTTGTAAGCTTGGATAAGACATGACCGATTATTGAGCCCACAATCTTCATACAAAAATAGCGCAAACTGGGTGGTTTGCAGGGCGTCGATGATGCTGAGTTCCTCAGCCCAAAGGCACGTGACCCATCTTAATCAGAGGGCGGCTATGTCGGGTGAGACAGGAGGTTGCAGCTCGCAGTAAGTCATGGGAAAATGGTGACAAAAATATTGGTAAAGCATGAGTGATGCGTTAGTGGCATGAATGTGGACGGCCATTGTGATGGGGATGCTGATGGGACCAAAGAAATTGAACAGCACTATATCATGCAATGTGGGCCCTGAAAATGAGTCAACCGAGAGATCCAATCGGGGCTGATAATATGGCGTGGCCAGTGTTATAGAGTGCGACGGATCTGTGGTTTGGAAGCAAATGTAATTCCCCAGCCTGGTTGACTCGCTCCCCATTTGCGGCTGAAACTGCAACAAAGCACTGGCCCAGGGGGTGGCTCTGAGTGCAGGGCGTGTGGTGATAACCAACTGAGGTTGAGCGGTCGCCCTAGACGTGGAAACAGACCTTACACTACTGATGGTTGTGGATTACACCAAGGTCGAGGCTGTGGATGGCAAGGAAGCAGTGGTGATGGCAGTGGTTGACAGGGCGGACTTCAAGACCATGGGTGGCGATGACACGGTAGTCTGGGGAAGCAATGGGGAAGTTGAGGCGGCTTGTTCCTTGTTCATCAGGGGTGCCCGAGGTAAAGGGGCCTTGAATTCCCATTTTGGAAGATTCTTCAAAGCATCAAGGCGCTTCTGAATTTCGGTGTCGCGTTGTAACGGGCTGATATAGTTGGTGAATTCGGGAGGTGAAGGACCGAAACTGCAGAGGTGTTCCTTTTCGTAAAAGCTAGTGGAATGCACCTGTCACATTTGTTCGCTTTGGGTGCCGTGCATAGGGGCTTTGTTGCAGCAATCGTGTTGACAACTATCGGGAGTGGTGGTTCCCCTGCGCGGGGAATGTCTGGTTTCTTCGCAGTGACAGTCATCACAATAGTGTGACTCGTGGCAAGAGTGGTGGCTATCTGAACAGCAGGCAGGTGGCATTTGTTGGGTCAGTGCTGCACTCTTTGTTGTCCTAACTTTCAGCTGCGCAGTCACTCCATAATGAGAATTGGTTTGAGGGGCAATTCCTTGCATTTCTCTGTTGGGTGTGTTGCTCGCCGCCACGAGTTGTACACTTGCTCGGTGTCTTGTCATGCTCAGTACAAGAGGTACTGGGCCATGGTGTTCATTGGGTGTGCGGTTCATCTGTCCTTCATGTTTTGTGAGCTTTATGGTATTCCCCCTCTTCCTGTTGATGAGTGTTCATACTGACTGGGTTTTGGGATAGGCAGGCCATGGTGATCGAGAGTTGGCACAGAAGTAGTGGGAACCTGTGGAGGTTGAACATCCATAGGAATGGTTGGTGGCAATCGAGCAACCAGCAGTGGGAGGGCCCTTCGAGTGACAACTGGTGCCATTTGAGCAATTTGAGCTGGCTGGGGGCAAATGGCGTGAGAATTGGCGGCAGGAGCATGATGTGCTGTATCTGATCCTGCAGGGCGTCTGGGTAGTCTATCCAATGATGTTCCAGGAACAACATTCTGGGCAGTGGTGGCGGGAAATGATATGCAACAAGAGCAGCGGTGAGAGCCGCGTTCAGCGCTTGCCATTGCTGATCTGAAATTATATGTTGTGAAAAATATACAGGTGCACTGTACCTAGCAGTGGCAACAGTGGCAATAATCGGAGGTCTGGGCAGCATTGCTGGAGTGGCCAGAAATGTGGGGGGGGGTCTACAGCGGGCGTCATCGGAGGTAACACTGTTGCGGGTTCTGCAGGGGCGACGTCCATTGACGCGGACTGGTCAACGGTGCTTTCTTCAGGTATATCTGTTAGTGTTTGATCCATGGTGGTGTTCGTTTCGGCATCCATCGTGGTGGGTTGGATCGCAGTGGATTCGTCCATCCGCACTGGGGTGAGGGTTGAAACTTTGTCAAGTGTCAGTTTCAAGAAGTTGGTTATTTGTGTGGCCGTTGCCGTAAGATCAGATGTCGCAGCAGGTGTAGGAAGGACTGACACTTCAGTTGACCGCGGCAGCTTCACTATATTCTGATCGAAAATCAGCGTATCCAAAAGCTCTTCATTGGTAGGTTCCACATCGGGTGGTCAAGTAGTTCCTTGGTGGTGAGCGTGTGCACCAAGGCCCTAGTCGGCAAGGGGTACACATACACCCGCGTGGGGAATGAAAAACGATTTTGAAAGTCGATGATGTTGAGGAAGGTTGAGTAGAAATGGAAGCAGCTATGGGGATTAGCCATGTAATCCGATTCGTCAATATCGATCTGTTCAACGGATGTTTCCATGTGGAATTCCTCGTTGAAGATGATCGGGTGTGGAGCGAATTGGTTGCAGACGTATGTTCCGGGGTCCCTTGCAAAAGACTGCTCTCACTCCAGTATGCGGTTCATCCATTCAGTGAGGCGCATTCAGGGGTTGCTGTCAGCCTGGTACCACATACAGTTGTTGAAAGCAGTATGTGTTGCGGGAACGAAATTTTGAGCATGGTGAAGCAACAAATCGTTAACATAGGCGTATTCCGCGGCAGAACAAGGTGAAGCCAAAAGCGCGGCCAATGGCATGAAAGTTGTTGGCGTCGAAACAAGTCGCCATCCACCTGTAAAAAACTAAAAATGGTTGAGGCGTGATAACAGTAATGGGTACCCTGGTAGGTTGGATTGGTCGGCGGGGACCCCTTTGATCCACATGTCTTCAACTTCATGCCGAATTGGTGGCAGCGCATGGTCCGTTTTGTATTGAAGGGGATCACGGATAGCGAATTTTTACATGGGCGAAACTGGAAAGTTGAGTAATTCGATTAGCTGGTCCGTGAGGTTACTCTTCATGACGGAAGTGACAGCTGCTTGAAGGCCTTTTGGATCATCGAACATCGATGGAGGTGGGAGGGTCGGGTTTTGTCGTCGGAGATGTCCAGTGATTTGTTCCACTTGTCTTTCTGCTTCTTCTTCTTCTTCTTCTTCTTCTTCTTGGGAATCGGTGCAGTGAGAAGCTTTGGGTGCGTTTTACACATCAATACTTTGAGGCTGCGAAAACCATTGGGCACCATTCCTAAACAAAAAGACCGACTGTGGTCGGACGATGTGCAATTGAACATAAAAAATTTATAAGCAGAAAGAACCTCGTCTCGCATAATCACAGGGAGGGCGATTTGCAAGATAGTTGGATAAGTTCTATTGGCCGAGTTGGCGGGTAGAACATCCAACAATGTGATGTTGTGAAAAGGGACATGGATTGTCTCGGTGAGGTGGTCGATTTCGGCGGTGTCCAAAGAGTCGTGGGGAAACAGCGCGGGAGCATTGTATACCTCGGGGATGGATCTGTAATGGCCAAAAACCAGGAACAATAAACGCGGATAGTAGGCGTCGAGGGCTGCATATGCGAGAACGTCCGATTGTAGGAACGATGTCGCCGGGTTGTTGAAGAATCGCAAAGTGGGGGGGAATCTTAGTGGGAGTTTCGAAATGTCCAGCGCCCACATGGTGGAAATGGTAGCTTTCAGAGTGCGCTTTTCAGGGAAAAAACCTATTCTCAGAGTCAGCTCCAACAGCGGCGGGGAGATGTCAATGTTGCAGGACGAGGTCCTTATTCTTCTGTTGGGAATTGGTCCGGAACTGAGTACCTAACAGGGCATATATTCCCCCCCAGTGGTTGGCTCCATCGAAGGAAACAATGATGGTGTGTTCGCCGTCGACTAGGGAGAATAGTGTGGTCCAGTCTTCCAGGGTAGCGGCCAAAGTTTCGAAAACGAACATCGTGCTGTTGGGGAACACGAGCTGAACATATGGCGGGTAGCTGGAGGCCGTGGAATCGGCTGGCATAGGCACGGTAAACTGGAAATTCTTCATGTCGGCCGCCATGATTGATTCAGTGTTGAAGCTGACCAGGGTGTAGCCACGGAAGTTTGGTGTGGGTTGGGCAGCCAGGGCCTGCCCTAAACTTCTGGGTGAGAGAAAGGTCAGCGGCAGCAGCACATTAGGAGGTCTGGCGTACATGGAGATATACCACAATTCCAAGTCAGCAGCGTCGATCAATCGTTTGACGTCATTTTCTTAAACAAGAGTGAGCATGATATTGGGCATATGACACAGTAGGGGTCAGATCGAGGAAATGAAATTGGATCAAAAAGGTTGACTTTAGAATAGAACCAAGAAGGTATCGCATTGTTTGCTGTAGGAAGAGGGAGACACACCCCAGAGAGACAGCGGCTTGGGCCACAATGTCACTTTGACGGGCGCATGTTGCCAACTGGATCAGGCTGCGATAGCGAGATGACAAGAGTTGTTGAATGCCGAGGTCAAAGCAGCAGCCGGTTGTGGTGTAGTAGGTGCCAGAACTTGACAATGACAGGATCGCCAGGGCTGACCATGGGCTCTGGCACAGGGCTAAAGAGTGGGGGGGTTCCCATTGGGTCCCAAGCAAAGGAGCATTCAAAAATAATGAAGCAAAGAAAGCGTAAAAATAAAATGTACCATCGCAGGTGAAGCTCGAATCGTTTTGATGGGGCTGCTGTTTGGCCCATCGTACGTAGCATTCATTGATGTTTGTTGATTCGCGATATGGTGGAGGCTCATCGGCTGTGAAGGTGGAAGAGGTCGACAGTGTTGTCATTTTGGAAAAATGTTTTTGAGAGCACTGGAAAATGCGACTATTGGGGTTGGAAGCAAAAAGTAGAAATGAAATAGTAAAAGAATAAGCCGCTGAAAGGTGAAGGAAGTGTAAAGTAAGAAAATGCAAAACTACAGTTGTGTTGTATTTTGATATGGTCCCGGGCTGATGAGTTAAGGCAGGATTGGGATTCCAGGGTTCGTCGTTAATGTATGTATTTCCTGCACCCACACTTACCCGATTAACTTAATTAATCGTACTTAAACCCAACAATAATAACCTTACCAATCAAGGAAGAGGTGCTTCCTTAATTGTCTCCCAAATTTAATGATAAGAAGAAAGGAGATCCCTTTCTTCAATTTTACTTACACAATGAAAAAGAACACTTACTTACAAATGTGACGGGCGAGAAAAGAAAACAATTTCACTCCCACACACTGGAGAGAAAAACTAATATAGATGTGCATGCAGGGGAGGCAGGGAGTACGAAAAAATGACCAATGAGCCCGTTATAAAAACACGAAGAATAATGCACAATGAGAGAGCCAGCGCACACGTACCCATATGCGCTTCAGTAAGACGACTGTTGATAATCCATGTTGCTCACTCCACTTGGTATCTGCGGGCCTCATGCGTGGTTTGACAAAATGACAAAAATCGGCAGAAACACACTACAGTAATTTGAGTTGCGGACACCCTAAAGTCGGCTATGGGGGTCGGTTCAGATGGCACCTGTGCAACAGCTGGTGGCAGCAATTTTGCTATATTGAGGTCCAAGATTGGCGTTTCAAGAAGTTCCTCGTTGGATGGCTCTGGGGCCTGCGACAACATGGGGTGCTTGAGTAACTTTTCAGGGGTTAGCGTATGCACTGAGGCCATAGTTATCAACCGGTATACATATATGGGTGCAGGAAAAGAATATCGATTCTGGAAATAGATAACATTAAGCAACAGAGAGTAGAAATGGAACCGGCTATGGGGATTCGCCTGAAAGATGATTTATGTTTGGTGGGGTGAGCTGGTGGTGAAGATGGAGGGGGAGTACCAGATCCGACCACTCTTGGGTTCCGGGGTCAGCAAGTAGGGATGAGGAAATGGAGATGACGAAAAACAAACGATAATAAAGAATAATTGATGATGAACAATAAGTGGCAGAAGATGAAGACCACCCGGAATGCCTGGTGTGGCCAATGACAACGAGTTCTTCTAACACTAAACAACAATGACAAAACTGAATACGAATCGCCTTTATGGCTGAAATAACAAATTTATGCAAAAATATTTATACAAGTTTTCATATACATGATATTATATTTAGGAATGTGTATTTATTCATTGATTGTTTACTGTAATTACAAAATGAAAAATAAGTGGTAATATCGGTTTAGCTCAGTGTGGTATACTACATACCATGTAGTCGGATTCGTCAATATCAGTTTCTTGGATGGGGGTATCCATGTGAAAATCCTTGTCAAAGATGATTGAACATAAGGCGAAACAATTTCAAACATACATACCGGGGTCATGGTCAAAAGTGGGCTATCACTCAGGGATGCAATTCATCCAATCAGTGAGGGGGGATCGAAGGTTTCCATACCACATGAACTCGTAGAAAGCGGCTGGGTTAAGTGTGCCATGCCAGCATGTCGTTGATGTAGGCATACTCCACAGCAGAGCATGGCGATACTAAAACCACTGCTAACGGCATACATGTTGTGAGGCGCTGGAACCATTCACCATCTACCTGTAAAAGACTAATGATGGTGTTAGGCAGGTGACTGTAATGGGTAC
Organism: Romanomermis culicivorax; assembly: GCA_963922205.1. Classification (NCBI taxonomy): domain Eukaryota; kingdom Metazoa; phylum Nematoda; class Enoplea; order Mermithida; family Mermithidae; genus Romanomermis; species Romanomermis culicivorax. The sequence continues at coordinate 191,690 of CAWUHX010000256.1, read as the reverse complement.
CATGGTAAGTTCTGTCGCTAAGAGGTTGATCCATGGTGACGTGCTCGATCCAAACATCATCTACTTCATGGGGAATCGGCAGATCATTTTCAAACTGGATGGGGTCACAAATAGCCAATTTGTAAATGGGCGAAATGGGAAAGCCGAGTAGTTCAATGAGCCAATGTGTGAGGCCGCTCTTCATGGCCGAGGTGAAGGCTTCTTGAAGATGTGTAGGGTCATAGTGAAGCGATTTTGGCTGAAGCAAAGGATCTTCATCATCAGATACCTCTGACAATTCATTCCATTCATCCTTTTGTTTCTTTTTCTTCTTTTTCAGTACCTTGGGGGTGGTAAGAACTTTCAGATGTGTAGTACGCGTCAATGTTTTGATGTCACCAAGACTGTTGGGTTGGGTACCTAAACAAAAAGACTGACTGTGGTCAGATGATGTGCAATCTTACATGAAAAATTGATAAGCTGATAGAACCTCATCCCCCATGATTGCTGGCAACGTGACTTGCGAGATCATTGGCTGGGAGATTGCGATGTTGTGGCGGGGAGATTGCGATGTTGCAGATAAAGCTGTACACATCAACATGAATGACTTTAATGATGGCATCTCTATTCTTTTTTTTGGGGGGAGGGTACACCTACCCATTTTTCCTATAGCTGGAAAAACAGGCTTTACAGGGCTATATGGTCATACAAGTGCCCACCTTGTATGAGAGGCGCTCTTCGGGTGCTTTTTACCACCTAGTGGAGGCCACATTCCACAGACTGGCGTCTGCCTGACAAGCAGGACTTGATCGGCTACCTACCTCATAATGGAACAGGCCCACCTCCTCATTTGCCGCACTATCGCCAACATGCTAACTGGGCTGAGTGGACCCCCGCAAGCAGTGTCCCAAGCTCGCCTACACAATTTATCTACCCCGAGAGGATGAAAGGCTGTGTCTGCCTGGGCCAGCTACCAGAAATTCAATTTCGGGTTACACCCAGAATCGAACCTGGTTCTTGAGACTAGCAGTCAGAGACGATAACCGCTAGACCAAGACAGCCCCCTTTATTCTTTTTCTGGTGATTGGTGCAGAACTGTGTACCAAGGAGGTCGTAGATTCCTGCCCAGTCATCAGGTCCATCAAAAGAAATTACGATGGCCTGTTTGCTGTCAATGAGGGAGAATATCGCAGTCCAGTCTTCCAAGGCCACAGTGAACGTTTGGAAAACAAACATAGTGTTGTTCGGAAATGCCAGTTGAACGTAGGGAGGGTAACTAGACTCGGTGGAATCAGCTGACATGGGAATAGTGAATTTGAAATGTTTCATATTGGCGGCCATGACGGATTCCCTGTCGAAACCAACCAAAGTATAGCTGTGGAAGTTTGGTGTGGGCTGGGTGGCAATTGTGGCCCCCAAACAATGGGGAGTGAGGAATATCAGTGGTGAGAGCACAATGGGCAGACGGGCGTGCAAAGAGACGAACCAGCAATCGACGTTGGCCGCACAGACCAGACATTTAACGTTGTTTTCTAAACAAAACCCGGCATGATATTTGGCATAAAACATGGTATACAATATGGCAGGGTAACGAATTGTCCGTGCAGAAGGTTGACTTTAGAATTGAACCAAGAAGAGTGTGGTTTTTGAGTCAAAATGAAATGGTGCATTTCCCCGGGCATATGCCACTTGGGCGGTGATGTCACTCAGAAGGACACATCTTGCCAACTTGATCCAGCTAGGATGACAGGATGACAAAAGTTGGCCTATGTGGCGGCCAGCTGTGGTGTAGTGATTCACCGCAGTTTGACAATGACTGGATCGCTGTGGCTGACCATGGGTTTTAGGGCAAGGCGGAATAGATCTTCTTCTACTACACACTAAGACCTGCCCTTTTTGTAACTTATTATTAACAATCTGCACTGTGGCTTGTTTTCTCATTACAATTTTCCACTTTCTTGTCTTATTCCAAATTATTACAGTAGCACATCATAAGAGTTTTACCCTCATTAGATGTAAGTCTATAGAACTGAAGCAACTCTTTTTACAATTAGCTTTATCTATCTATCTATCTATCTATCTATCTATCTATCTATCTATCTATCTATCTATCTATCTATCTATCTATCTATCTATCTATCTATCTATCTAACTATCTATCTATCTATCTATCTATCTATCTATCTATCTATCTATCTATCTATCTATCTATCTATCTATCTATCTATCTATCTATCTATCTATCTATCTATCTATCTATCTATCTATCTATCTATCTATCTATCTATCTAATCTATCTATCTATCTATCTATCTATCTATCTATCTATCTATCTATCTATCTATCTATCTATCTATCTATCTATCTATCTATCTATCTATCTATCTATCTATCTATCTATCTATCTATCTATCTATCTATCTATCTATCTATCTATCTATCTATCTATCTATCTATCTATCTATCTATCTATCTATCTATCTATCTATCTATCTATCTATCTATCTATCTATCTATCTATCTATCTATCTATCTATCTATCTATCTATCTATCTATCTATCTATCTATCTATCTATCTATCTATCTATCTATCTATCTATCTATCTATCTATCTATCTATCTATCTATCTATCTATCTATCTATCTATCTATCTATCTATCTATCTATCTATCTATCTATCTATCTATCTATCTATCTATCTATCTATCTATCTATCTATCTATCTATCTATCTATACATATATCCACAGTATACCTTTATTACATGTCTATATGAACATATCATAGCATAAGTATAATAACATCAAAAACTTACTAGAAACATGGTAATGCTAGGGCTACATGTTGGCACATTTTTTGTCAGAATCCATATTTTGGGTCCTGGCACCTGGTGAGGGATATTTCACAGGTGCGAGGCTAATTGCTTATCATGCAGCATGGATTTTTCGAACATACAGCATAGTAGCTTCATGAAACCCTAAAGGGTTTCATCCTAGCCAGATGCAGCTGGCTGTGCTGACTTTTCCATAATGACTCGAACTCAACTGGCACCCTCTCCCAAAATGTTGATGCTGGCACATCGAAGTTGGTTGTCTACAAAAACGGCACTAAAATCAATAATATTTCCTTGTTGTTCAAATTATAACTGTATCAATTTAAATTTGAAATTTTGTTGTAATATATTAACCTACCATACACCTTGTAAGCAGCCCTGAAGGCGCTGATGGAAGTTATAAAAATGAATTCCATTCTTAGTGGGCATCAAAAACAACAAGAACCACCAGACGAATTCAGAAAATGATTTTTCTTCTATTTTTTCCTATTTACACCCCTTTCTCCTCATTAAAGCTTTCCCAGTTTTTCCTTATTTTTTGGTTGATGCTTTTCAGTTTTTCTCCTTTTTTCCTTTGAAGCTTCTAGAATATCCTAAATTTCTATCAAAAATAATCACCACCTTAATTGTTTTGGTAAAGCATCTTTTGCCTCCAGCTCTTTTATATAGAACCTCTGACCTTTTCAAGCAGTTAAAACTGATTTAATAAGATAAATGGGCTTCAGCAGTCTAACCTCTTTATGTTCGTTTTGGAAAACACCCAGTATACAAAATCAGACATTTACCTGTTTCAATCAGTATATATTATAATATGTATCAGTTTCTATACACAGAGACGTATCCTGTATGTCTAGTGTGAATGTTTCTAGTTGACCTTTAACCTCTGATATAGTTTTTTTCTTTTACTGTTTATGCATACTGTGTTCTCTTTCCTTCATCTATTTTTCTACAGGATCAATTATGGTTTCTACATGGTAGACAATTCCATTTTGACCTCTACAAGATCTACAATTTCTCTGCACGTTTTTCTATACCAGGCTTGTTCTGGTAATTTTTCTATAACAGACCTGTTTTAGTTTTTTTTTCTATGAGCAATCCACTTTATAGGTATAAACCCATAGGAATGATGTTTCATCACATATAGACTTTTCAAAGATTTTGCTTATAGAACTGACCCTTACTGACATATGACTGTTCCAATGTGGATGATCATTCAGAAATGTGGGGCTTCTGATTAGCTTTTCTATAAAAATGCAGATGGCGCAATCCTCATTTTTAACTCGAGGGCAAAAAAGTCACTCCAAGATTGTGCCCCGGGCTAAAAAGGAAATTGTTTTCCATACTAGTCTTCTTTTCTGTTTTGTTTTTTGTATATCTATTTTTCACATCAATTTCCATTCTCCATTTTCTGTTCCACATTAGTTTTCCTTTTTTAATTTTTTGTTCCACATCAATTTTTGTTTTCCATCTACAATAACACAATTATTACAGTATTTCAAATATTACCATGATCCAAATATTACCCTAATTCTACTATTAGGGTAACTCTGGAACCTGTATGCCTAACCTTAGGGCCTATAAACTGCCAAAAGTCGAGCATATATGTTTATCATATGCTCTATAAATCGATGAAGAATGACAAATTATAGGGTGCACAAAAAAGATAGGGTATGCTTAACCATACGCTTTATAAGGGCTGGTGTTACTACTTATATTTGTTGTGAAAATTGCTTATCCAACAGAAAGACCAAGAGTGTATGTTTGAATGCTTCAGAAAGGCATATGAAAACAATATCAGTGCATGTCTTGAATGTTTAAATTCTTGATGCAAGTTACATGTAATTGCCACAACATAAGTCACTATTGTACAAAATCAGGACCAAAAGTGATCATTAATTTGTTATATACTTTATGCCAAGCACCAAAAAGTCCAAATTTCTAATTTTCATGTATATGTTAGGAGCTAGGCATTAATTATATGCACAACTGAAATGGCTAACCACAAGTAGATTTGTTGAAAGATTTAGTTTTGCTTGTGTGTATGAAATCCTACCCTATCACCAAAAGAGTTTTAGCCAAATTCCCACAGCAACACTTAAACATACTTAAACATTAGTTACAATATAACCACTGAATCTCCGAGCATCATAACCCATTCAAAATATAAAGCTAACAAATTGGTTACTAAAAACCTTTATCAAAACATTAGTCGATTCATCATCTTTTAAGCAAGGTAGTAGGATCTGAAAGACTTGGAGGACTTGAATTTTCTATTTTATGAAATAGTTGATCTTTGACTGGCCAATACTTGATTTTGTTTCTCAATTTGTAATAAATATCAGAGTACAATTCGATCACAATAATCCCAGAATGATCTCATCAATAATCCCACCCTACAGGATCCTAGAAAAAAAGCACGGTAATTAAATTTGCATATCTATTTCAAGGACAAATAAAACTCAAGTAAAGTTATATTTTCTATCACTCAGCCCCTACTACTGTTCCCCCCCATCCCCAGCCTTCTTCCAGCATAACTATAGAATCAGGGAGCCCTACTTTCTACAGCAATGGTTAAGCAGATATGCGACTAGTAGAGGGGGCGTGGTTAAATATCGGCCAGGCTGGTTCTATTTTTAGTACACTCTGTTCTTTGCTTGCACTTCTTGCCCATTCTATCAATTGTGGACTTTATTATGAAGGACTATGAAAGTGTTCAGAAAAGTGGGTAAATGAAGAAGGAAAGAAGGAAAATATAGAAAAGAAAGAAAAAAGAAACCAAGATATAAGAGAAGGAAAAACCAAGAGGAAGATAGTAGTTCACAACCCGTATGCCAAAATCAAACTTTTAATCCACAAAGTTTAAATCAATACGGTTGTTTTTTGTTTATTTTCTTTCAGCAAAGTATCATACGCCAAGTCTAAAGTAGGACTGAACTGTTCCCTCCACATGAATTGGTCCAGATAACTTTCAACAAAGCCATTTTTTGTTCCATTTATCACCCATAGCTGAAAATGTTTGTTGATATTACCTAATTGATGTGGCTGTGCGCCTGGCAGTAAGGTGCTGGCTTTCCCGCTACTTGACTTAACCCAGTGAGTACTGTCTATAGAAGAAACTATGAGCACTGTCATGCTGCTCCGGGGTTACTACTGTTGGGTGAGGACAACACCACCAGGTTAGGGGTGAACAATTTCAGTTCAGTCAGTGTGCACAATGGACAGGGCCATCCGTGAGATGACCTGAGTAATATGATCCTGATTGTTAACCAAAGCAGCCCTTTTGGCTGGACCTCAGGGAGGGTGTGCTGTTGGCAACTAGGGGAAAAGCTAGAGAGGAGAGCCTGCTCAGGATGGAATGCCCTTAAATACCCCTAACACTAATATAGCTGGAAACTTACCTCATTCAGAAGGGGAAACAGCTACAGTAATGATCCAGTAGACAATAGGTTGCAGGGGACAGCTGTGCTGGATTGGAAATCAGCTAACTCGGACTGGAATTGACTACTGAGCTTCTAAACCAACATCCAATGAGTGACTTTGTTCATGTGACAATCAAAGGAGGGATTGGCTAACAATATTGCGGGCCAGAGCACAGATGATGGGTACCAATAATATGCAAATGAAGATGCAATGGCATACACTGTGAATGACAATGACTTCAATGTATCAAACTCCACATGGTTGAAAAAAGAATGGTCATGGCTTCAATGTGTAAAAATTAACACCCCCCCACTCCGATCTGCATATTCCATTCCATCCATCAATTTGTTCCAGAAACTATATTTTCTTGGTAAGTTTGCTTACCACCATGCAGCAGGGCTATTCTGTGGGGTAAATTTTCCCCAAAAAGTGCAATGATTTGACCAACCTCACCTTACACTATACAGCTACAGGCTATTCTCTGTCTAGCCTTCCATTTATCCCTGGTTTGTTGGGCAGTTTAGCCCTAGATTTAGCCTGCCATTCAGCCCCAATTCTGGCCTGCAATTTTAACCTGACTAGCCCGTCATTTGGCCTAAAATTTCCCCAGATTTAGCACATATTCTGTCCCAAATATAGCCCAAACAAATCCCAAGATTTATCCCACACTTTAGCCCACGATTTGTCCTGTAGTTTTTTTACACACTTTAGCCTCTCATTTTCACTTGGGCTTCCTTTCCTCATTCAAAGATGAGTTCATGTAAATTAGAAAACATGGAACCTGTGAATGGTATCTTTGACAACATTTCTCTATGGATTTAGCAAAACATGCAAATCAGAGTACCACACAAGAAATCTGATCAATGGCGTTTTGACCAAATTGAACATTGTGTCCCTTGAGATTTTGACCAATGTACAGGTCGGAATGGATCCATACTTATCCATAGTAGCAGTCACCTCACTCGAACAGAATATTTGTACGATTTATTGAATCATTTGAAGAATAGATGACGAAACGCAAAGTCAGGTTTATGGCTGTGCATGGTCTTCAAATCCAAGAGGTGCACCTTATATGAAAACAAAACAAAACATAGATATCTTGCATAACCTTGAGGATTGTTTAAGCAGTTTTAGACATAAACAGTCATGTCAATCTTTGTACTACAGTCAAGCAAGCTGTACACTTTTCTATACTAAAATGTTAACTTTGTGTAGATAAGTTGAGACATAAATCAAGTCCAACATGCAAGGCTCACATGGCACGCGAAAATTGACAATTTCAGAATGCAGACTCACAAAGAATCGTTGTGTGTGAGTTTGGTAATAGAAAGATCCAGAAATTGAACCTATAGTCATCACAGTGAAATCTAAATTCTAAGCACTCTCTCTGACATTTTAAACCCCCTCTTGATACATTAAACTACACTGATAATCTACTTCCAGAAACACTTAAGTTTTGCGAACTCTATGGTTCATAGAAGAAGTAATTTCGATAATCTGTTATCAAAAAAATTAATAGTAGTGTAAAGCAGCTGCAAAACATCTTTTATCTAATATGCATCAAATATTGTAAGATTAGTGCAGGCTATCACATGCTCAAGAAATTTCAATTGAGTTAGGTGTAGTATACATGTCCAAATAGGGCTTTGGTTAGTTATAGAATGTGAGTACCTAAGCATTACTCCACTGCTTAACCTATACAGGACTATTTGTGTGATAGATATAAGGCACAACAGTCAATTCTATCTCAATCTCAACATTAGATTACCTGATTCAGTTCATCTGAACTGCAAATAATCTCAACACTCCATGAGCTCGAAGACTCCTAATACTGAGGAATCAGGAAGAGAATTGAGTTGTTAATGTGAACTTGCATGCAGGGATGGCACTCAAGAAATCCAGGTTCTAACCTGGATTCCTTTACTGCATAATACTTGCGATTGTCCAAACAGGCCAGTAATATTGTGTTTTGGAGTGATAAATACAAAAAATATAAATAGCAACATAATAAATTATTGGCTGGTCTGCCCACTTCCGCAATCACCACACTACAAATGACTCGAATGCAGAATAAACTGATATGTTTGTATGTGCAAATTATACTGGTGCAGGTTGATGTAGTTCATGAGCATGTCATTTTGCCCACATATTTTTCTGTATTATTTTTTGTTTACTGAGGACAAATGAAAACACTTGACAAGAAAGTAATGTCGAAAAATTAACTACATTTTAAAAGTTTTATTACATTTGCATGAAGTATGATTAATCACCAAAATATGCCTCATTACTATCGATCACACTGCCATTTCGCTTGTAGTTTTGCAATGCCTGCATAATAAAAGTATTGAGGCATTGAATCAAAGAAGTTCTATATGAATGTTTTGACCTAGTCATTGTTTTCGAATTCCATATCAACAAGGCTATTCTGCAATGACCAGAATGAATAATAATCTGACGATACTGTCTTGGGAATATGGGGATGTGGTAAAAACTCCCAATTTAATTCCTAGATTTTTGCTTGAATGACAGCAGGAGTACGTGGACAGGCATTGTCATGAAGCAGAAGTACTCCTTTGCAGTTTACCACTGCAGGCTGCTTTTGAATTGAGGCATTTTGAATTGACGATCAAGCTGATCTTCATAAACTTTAGCAGTGATAGTCGAACCAGATAACCAGGTAAAAGCAACTAAAAGTGGACGATTCTCTGGGTTGACCATGATACACAAAACCTAACCTGGTGTGGGTGTAGATGGAGCCTTGGCATTTATGCTTCTTTGGAGCTTTTGCTGGCCCATTGTCGCCTCTAGATGATGTTAACACTTTTCATCCCCAGTGATGATTCAATAAAGGAAAAGCTCGATTTGCACCGTGAAAGTAACAACATGGAAATGATAACACACTGCTGCACAGCATGATCACTCAACTTGTAAGGCACCCATGTTTGGAGCTTGCAAATTTTGTCCATATGCTCCATTCAATGTTCAATAGTAGTGTGGGTAATACCAAGGACTTCTGCTATTTCCCTAGTGGTTGCTCTTGGATTGACGTCTAGATGCTCTTGAATGTCTGCATTTGATACTTCACCTGGTCATCTACTATGGAGTTCATCTTTGATACTGCAGGTGCCAGTCCTGAACATCATTGCAAACTACTGTTCAACTGCATGTTTGCAAACAGCAGGTTCACCATATGCTTGCCATGTATTTTTTGTTGCCTCAGCTGCAGTTCTGCCCAAATCAAACTCATGCACAATGCAATGGGGTATATGGTTGAGGATATGACAGTTTGTTTTAGATATCAATAAAATGGACAGTAAGAGCTAACTGGAAACTGACCCCTTTCTTCAAAACAATAATGTTTGTTCTTCCAAACAAACAACTATTAGCCCAATTTATTCGGCCGGATTTTGAGACAAAACTTGATTGATAACACATAATTAAAAATCAAAATTTCTGTCTGCCCAACCCAATAAATTTATATGCCGATCGTATTTTCCGTATAAATTGTTGGGTCTTGGCCAACTTTATTCATCCCTCCACCTTCTTCTCATCCTTGTTTACTATCTTATGTTTTACAAATAAATTATGCAAATCAGTCAATGTAAGGCACATCTCACCTACATTGTATGTGTGATCCAACAGCCCAGGATGAACTTGCTGACCAACACAACACAACCAGCTAATTTATGCTCATCTTACATACAAATTTGGCAAAGTCTCTTTTAGGCCCATCTGCACAACGCCTGAGACAGAACATTGAATTGGTCAAAGAATTATTAATTGGTTGAATGTTCTGAAAATAGCTGTGCTAATAAACATTACCAAAACTTCAAAACTGCAAAGTTGTTTAATAAAGCCAAAAGTTTTTCAAACATTTTTCAAAAAATTCTAGAAAAGTTGACACTTTCTACATCATTTTTGGAATCATTTTTTGAAGCACATTCTGAAGCACTAGTCTTTACCAGCGACCACAAATTGTTTGCGCATCTTATGATACTTCAACAAGTTAGGATGTCAAAAAGTTGACACATAAAATTTTTAGATGATCAATTAGTGCACTCATTGCAAAGTAGTAATGTGACTAACACTGGTCAACTTGACCAAAATTATTGTAGTCTACTGTGGTATAATACTAGTGGGTCCGGTAACCCTTTGTATGAAGAAGTTTGCCAATCACGTTAAGTGGGCATATGCCCTCTCTCACATTAGGTATTTGAAGAACCTAGATTAGTACTTACATCTGCATATCATTTCTATTCAGGAACGTTCAATATGGATAATGGTTATGGTGAGGTTGCTCACATAGTTGAACATGAAATTGTTGGTCAACGTTCAATGAAGGTAACACAAATCATAAGACATATTTTCATGCTATTCACAACAAGAACTGCACTTTCCCAAGCGAAATAAATTTGATACAATCCTTACATAGGTGGTCCAGGATTTTCCATGACACACAGTTTTCCCTTATACACATTGTTGTAAAATCAGCCTCTGAAATTCCATTTTTAGTAAAAATATGCTCTATATAATGTTTTGTAGTGAACTGGATTTTCAACATTGGTTTTTCTCTTTTTAAAATAGATGATCAGCCTTCAATAACAATAAACATGATTAGCTTATCACATTTTTCCCCCAAATATCTACAAAAGGTTATTGTAGTTTTGTAATTGATTAGCAACTGTTGATTTAATTTGTTGCTTGAATACAGTCAATAACAAAATGAATCGAGTGATAATTTTCTGAAGACAATCGAAAATACATGTACAACATTTGGGTTACATCATTGACTGCAGAATTAAATTCTCTACCAAACAACCTGAATGATATTATTCTAGGTTGAATCAATGGTGATTTAAACTCTAATGCAAGATCAGTGACACACTCTAATTGATTCTTCTATTACAGTTTAATGGATCACTCCTCTCATTTGTTCTGATGTCTGGTGGAAACTTGGATGCAGAAACTCATCTTGAGAATACACGTTATGAGTTTACAGTTGAAACAAACATTGTTAGACCTACTTTTGATAGGTAGGTGATTTTTTGAATGATGTGATGAGATAATAAATTATCGGGTCTTGCTTATAGACTCACTCAAAACTTATTTGGCGAGGAAATCAAGGAAGATGCGGTGAAGTATCACTTTAAAATGATTGCTGATGAATATGTACATACCAAACGAGGTTTGGAATTGGATGATATGTGGCTATATGATGGTGTGAATTTCTTATACCAACCACTTTATCGACAACTTCCATTTAAGCGGGGCATCAAGATGGAAGAGTAAGTTGCTGAAAAATGGCAGAATGGTCATTGGTTCTTTAGTACAAGCCTTATTTATCACATGAACGAACTTCTGAAATGAGTTTTCTGTACCCTACAAATCAAGTACGTGATTCAGCAAGATGGTATTTGGGGTAGTTATTAGTTAAGCTGATAAACTCAACCAAGAATGGTGGATGGCTGTGCTTTCTCTTCATCATAAGCTGCGAAATTTCAGTTCAGGCAAGTGTGCTGGATACTTCTCAAATATACTTGGGATGTTTAGTTGATTCCTATGGGGTTCTTTCGGGCCATGCTTGGGATAGACTGTTGTAGTTCTTTCATGCAATTTTCTATATATAAACACTTTTATTATTCAATTTTTTAGCTTGATAATGCATGTCAGGAGTGCCCACAAAGAATATTTGAGGGCCAAGTCAATTTGCCTTATTGTTAGAGGGAAAAATGCAACTTCAGCAGAAAATGTTGCTTACTTCCTAGGAAAAGTCGGAGGAATGGAAAGCAAGGCTAATAATGCTTCGAAACAGAATGTGCGAGCTGATATGTCCATAGAAATGCCACATGTCTTCATACGAGTCATTTCGAACCACACTCAAAAAATTACTATTTCTATCAATTTCCCATATGATAAGCAATATGTTGAATACAAGTTTGCAGAATGGCTCAGCTATGCATTGGGCCACAGTGGATTTGAGAAAGATGTCCAGGAAATGGGTCTAATGGCAGGAAGAGCACAACTGTTTTTTCAGATTATGACGAGTCCTATGTTCGTATTCAAAGCAAAAACACATTTTCCACTTCTTATCCAATTTAAATTGACTAAAAATGGTGTTTTTCAACACAAAAGAGTCTTGCAACATTTGGCTGACCATTTGATGAGGATCCATAACTATTCAGAATCAGATTGGGTGGAAGTTCGATCAAAGTACACTACACTGGTAAGTTTTTAAAGCCATTTGTAACCTGCATGCCTGGAGTTGGAATCGTCCAAAAAATTTTCATACATCCAAAGTAAAGGTTCTAAACCATGCCATAGATTAATAATTGTGTAGGTCTTCTTTAAATTTTTGATACACTTTCTTTTGTTTCCTGCTTATTCACAAACCAAACTGTTCATTTAACCCTTAAAATAAGGTGGTTTTTATTTTGATATTATTACACATATGAAAAGATCTAGCCTGTGAAACTTTTCAATTAGTGAATCTAAATTTCCCTAACAATTCCTAGGGTCAAAGGAAGTTCAGTCGTGATTTAGCAGAATGTGTTCGCAATTATGATCTTGAGAACAGTATTGTCAAAGCCATCAAGCCCCAGTTTAATTTAGACTTCCAGAGGTCAGGAATCGAATTCTTGATTCAGAATAACTATTCTTACATTCTCAGAGGACCTATTCCAAGAGGTGAGCAAACAAACATGAACGCAACATAAGTCAAAACCCATTTCTTTTTCGTAAATTGTTTTTTCCAGATGCCAACATTTCGTCCTTCACTATACTGCCAATCATATCGTACAAAATCGAACCGAGTTTCTGGCCCACAATGGAATCTGTACAATTATCAATCAAATATGTGAATCAGAATCTGAATGACACCAAGCCTGAGAGTATGTAAAATCTTGAAGGCACTTAAGATTGGAACTATAATGGCTAACAAGTGTGCAAGGTTCATTTATCTACTGAGTTGTCTGTTTGAGGGTATCGATCAAAAGCTATGTGGATTGCTTCATTAGGCCTCGAAACATGGGATGCCCTGCGTACTGTTGATTGACAGAATTTAGTACTGTTTGAAAAATTTCGTTTTTCATTATGTTATGAAATTTCTGCAACTAAACTTTCAACTTTTCCGTAGAATTTTAAGATTTTTAATATTTTGGAAAGATTCATTTGGATCACTTTTTATAGTTTTATACTGGCCATATTTTTGAGTTTTTTCATGATTTAATATTTTTGGCACTTTGCTCTTTGCGATTATTAAGTAATTCCTTAATTAACTAATTCCAAAACAGTAGTGTAGTGAAAACATTGAAATAAATCAAAAGTAATTTTAAACTGAAGTTCTGTGCAACAAAACTTTATGAAATATGTCGTGTCAATACACATTTTTCCCTGACGTGGTTAACATTCTAAAGAATTGTGTTTCAATCTCCTTGGGCTTCAGAAGTTGTTTGACCCCCCTACCAGAGGTTTGGATACTCTTACGAAGGCTTTTTAAAGTCATTTTAGCGGCATCGGCTCCTACATTTTGGCTCCTAAAAGTTGAACTTATTTATCTGTATTCTAGAGAATTACACTTATTTCGATTCAATTTTAGATATAAAGCAACTGTTTTACAGGCTCTAAAATCAAAAAATACGAAAATTTTCTAGCTCTTGGTACTAAATTTCAATATATAATTTTTTGGATTCATCTATTCACTGTCTTTCTTTAAGTGAAGCTTCTTGAGTGAACAAATTTTTGAAACGCTGGTCGAAATCTCAATTTTTCCAACTTTTTTGTAAATATTATTTTAAATTTCAAGCCAAGTTTGAATCCATAATCATCATTGAGATGATTTTCAAGAATTTCATCTTCAATCTGAATTGTTTTAAACTCATGAAAATATGAACATATTTTTTTAATTTGAAGTATTCATCTTTTCGAACCTCACATTTATTGCATAAGTTATACCTAAATTTATTTTCCAATATTTTAGAGTGTTGGAATGCAAAAAAAATTTGTTACGTTAGGAAACAACAAACAATAAGAAGAGAAGCTGCATTTTCAAATCCCCGTACTTTTGTGTCAGAAGGAAATGAACGTTTTATCTTGGGAGAATGTTTGTGCAAGAATGAACGAAATATAATTTTTTTCAGAAAGATTATTGGGGTGATCTTTGTACCCATAACCAATAAACACTGGTAAATTTTGAACAGTCATTTTTTGGACACGTATCAATCGATTCAATATCTAAATAATTCAATTGTATACTCTCCACAGTATATTACAAGCGAATTTTTTTGATATTCGTCAATAATAAAAAATTTCAGCTCCCAAAATTCCAAATTGTCCTCCGAAAATTTAGCCGAATTCACCCAAGGCCAATTTTCCAAGGATATCTAGGTTCAATATAGCAGGTTAAATGATTGAGAATTCTGTAAGGTAGTTGCTTTCATTCATTTTATTGTTATTGTGTATCCAACTGTTCGTCTCGTACTCCGATATGCACATGCTACTAGCGCTTCAATCACAATTCTGGAACCATCTACATGGCTTGATTAGTTGATTTGATAGCCTCTCTGACTTGTATGCAAAATTTTGGGGGTACAGGCCCTTACAAAACCCCGTTTTTCCTACATTGGGAACTGTGGAATTTCTAATATTTCCACAGTACGGCCTAATAGAATCTCCATGAAGTCTTTGTTGATTTATCAAGAGCTCAAATACTATTGCATGATACTTTTCTTAGTTATTATCTTTATTCTTATTATTATTAATCTTATTCATAAATGTGTTCTTTCAGTAATTGATAAACGAAGGAAAAGAAGTTCAACATTTAAACGTGCTTCTCCATTGGAAAAAACGCCGAGGAGACATGAAAAACCAGGACTCCGTTTTCATGATATAATACTGAGAGTCTGGCAAAAGGACGTAGCAAGGGCAAATGCTAGAGTGCACCTTAATTTGGAGACAAGTGGCACGAATTTTTCAACCATGGAAAACTGTGTACTGCGTGATATTTATTTGCACTTTATTCAAGATTCTTCCAGTGAGTCCTCGAAATTACTGGGAAAAATCATAGAACATTAGAAAACATTTTTATTGAGGAAAAATTGAAAAAACAACCAACGGATTCATGGTGGAACAACAAAGATTAAAACCGTTCCACTTCCAATTCCAAAGCCTTTTGAATAGATTGATCATCATTGATGAGATCAATGACCATGATGTCAAAGATGCTTGTAACAGACTTATGGCCATACCTAGTACAAATTCCGCAGATTTGAGAAATAAACTACCAGAGCTGGTCTGCCATCAAAAAACACACGCACTTGGTGAAGAAGACAGGTGGAAGTGTGAAAGTGAAGCATATTAGCCTTATGTATTCAACATACATACAATTAGATTTTGTTTAATTCAAGATATTGGCATAAGGAATCTAACCCAGTTTCTTCAACAGTTTTATTCACAACTACATGCTGATATATACGTCATTAACGACATGAAAAATCCTGTAAGATGATTCTCATTATATTTTGATGCAAACTTGTTACTACACAAATATAGCCTGATTCAGATGAATGTGCTGCATTTTTCGGAAGAATTCCATAAGGCTATTGTCAAACGTTTCGATTCCAAACCAATCACTAGACTAGACCCAAATCAGGATGTTATCAATGGTATGTAAAGAGTCACAAATGTTGCGACCAAGCATATTTAATTATGTTTGAATTCACAGAATCAAAAACGACGTATATTAACGTAACAGCACCAGGAGAAATTCAAAATATGGCCGAAATTAACTTCTTCATACCAAGAACAGATAAGCTAGCTGTGGTTGCATTGGGTATACTGTATAGAATTCAAAGAGATTTGGTTTTGCACAAATTGAGGATAGTAGACGGATTAGGTAAGTTTATGGGGCCATGCAGGAGTGACCTTGTGATGGATCGTCTCAGGTAAAGCTGTTACCTATTGCTCATGCTGCCATACACAAACTTTGTTGTAGATACTGACTTTGATGAAAAGCCGATTTCTGTGACTTTTGACTCTGCCATTATTCTATTATTTTCTGGAGGTCTTATTAAGGTTAACTTCCACTGAGTATAGTATTTTCACTATAGGAACGACGTAATTCCTATTTTTTATTCAAGACTCCTTGATGTAGTTTGTTGTACATATCATAAGAGGCAAATACATGATTTGAGCCAAAGTTGTGTGAATTCTTTTGTGCGTTTTCTGATGCCAGATTTTTGGTTTTTGTGCACTTCTTATATTATGTTTGTTCAGTGCTAAATTTCTTTCATATTTTCATTGTGGCACCAGCTGAAAAATGGTGAGGGAGGCAAATTATAGTCATAATCTCGACCTTGGGCTCGTTATAGTCCTGATTACATTCACATTATAGCGAACTTGAGATCAAACCGAGTCGCCTTTTTGTTTGAGAATATCATGAGTCCGAGCTCAGATCCCTTTCGTGCGAATGGGCCTTGGTTACTTATGGAGTGAATTCTATACTATATGTTATATAAAATGAGTGCATGAAACATATCTCACGCAATCGATTTTGTTCTAAGAAGACTTTGTGATGTAGGCTTTTGTGAAAAAACTGAGTGGGATTTCATGTGTCTTTTCCCAGAGTTGATTCCAGTTTTATTGGCACTAAATTTAGGGAAAAGGTCAGCGCCGTTAGAAGCACACATGCATGAGGGTGTACATGGGGGTACAAGCTACCCCAAGGGTTTTGAAACTGGAAAGTTTGTTATGAAAAAAAATTTTAGGTCAACTTTTTTTGAATTTTGTTTTAAAAAAACGCCAAAAAAACCAAAGTCCACCCCTGTACCCTCCTTAAAATTTCGGAGATGCATGTTCGCTTGGAAAGTGTGTTGATGCACTCAGCTTCAGAATATACTTTTTCACAGACATGGAAAAATTTTTTTTGAGAAAGAATGAAAATCCAATATAACGAAAGTGAATTTTTTCCAACTTTAATCCAATCTCTCAAAAATCTAGTCCACTTCTTTTTTTGGCTTGGCAAGTATCTAAGCAGGTATATCCTCTTTTTCTGCCCCATCGGGGCATTTTATAATAAAGTAGTTTGATTTTAGTTGAACTGGGCTTTTGATATCTTCTTACAGTAATTGTTGGCCCCTCTGAAGATTTTCGAAAAATTTATTATGGAAGTGTCTTCCATCCAAATTACTTGAGGTCTCATGGGTGTGATGTAGAAAACATTATCAAGGCATCAATACTGGAGGCCTCAACCTTAGTATAGAAAAGTGTACTTTCCTGACATTTAATTAGCATTTACAAATGGTACATTGTTAATTTCCAATTTGATAGGACTCAGAACAGACCATGTGACATGGAATATTCATAGTATTTATAGACCACACAAGCTTATTAAAAGCCTACTGTATCGCAAAAAATTTGACACACACACACAGAAAACTAATCACAACCCATATGCTTGTAAATTGCACCATCAATCCACATATTTTCATAATCCTGAAGCACCTATGATTACTGTCATTTGTTCTTTTATGGTGGTAAACACAAAATCAGTGAGCCTAATCCAGAAGCAAAATTGTAATTTCTGCATTAAATGGTGATTTTGCATAGTGTGCATATAACGGCAGCAGCTCATTTGAAGCTCTGCGCAATTAGGCAAGGTGCACATTAGAAACCACACAAAAAATGGAGCATATCATACTAGAAAATAAATTATTTTCAAATCTTGATGTGATATCAAATTTTATTTACAGGCTACGACCCAACAGTGAATTACATTCAAAAACATGAAGGAATTATCCAAAGATTTTTGGTTTGGGGAATTGCTCATTCACCATTGCAGATGGAAAGAAAAATTGACGAGCTGATTCATTCATTCAAAGTAAAATGCTCAACAATCAGGTTGTGGAAACTACATCAATTATTTTTAATTCTGATTTATGCAGTACCTGATTGAAGAATTACCACAACATATTTTCGAAGCAGGGAAGAAGTTTAAAAATTTGTTCATATACTCAAGAGAAAATACCAATTGGTATCATATTACGAAGCATGATGATTCATTTGATGAAGGTCAGTGATAAGTTCAGAATGTCTGTTGAGGTGTACTTCAATATACTCAAACTATATATCAATTTTATATGGTTGAATTTGTTCATAGGTGAAGATGTTCAACAACTGAGTGATGCGCTCACCAGACAAAATATATGGACTTCTTTACAAGTAAGTCAATTGTCCTATCTTTTTGAAAATGAAAAAGCATTCTTTATTCAGAAATACTTTGATCCAAGTTCTGTACACATGAAGAGAACTATCATCCATGTTCATGCGGAATACCAGCATGTTGATAGAGAAATGCTGAGACAATTGGTTGAACAATGATTGTCAATTATATACTTGATGTTTTAGTAGTTATATGGTATTATTCAACGAATGTGGAAAAATGCTCACATTATGCATATGCTGATAGAGCAGTATATGATGTGCTAGGGGATACAGGGTTCATATGGCTGGGGCTTTTGTACATGAAATTTATGTGAAAAATTCTAGAATTTCAAGGTTTTCGATTATATAATTTTATATGTTCACCAGATATCTGCTTTTAAAAAACTTCAGTAATAAGTTTCTCAACTTTGTTGACACTGGATTAATTTTCTGCAGCAGATTAGAATCTCATCATGTTCCACTCCAACCTAAACCTTGCCTCTCTGTATCAGTCCACAAAACAGCTTCCATGATGGCATTATATGTATGATGTGAGTATCTTATCTACATCCCTTGAAGAATGTGATTCCATTAGTTATTTTGTCTTTAAAATTTTGTTGCTGAATTGAATTCCTTTGTTCAGAAACATTAGTAGTCTTAGATAGATGGTTCATGGTTTAGTTTTAGAAGGGACGAATTTGTGTTTGCAAATAATAAATGTAAAACCTGGTCTTATAGATCTGACATTACCCTGAGGTTTGTTTTGTCCTTGAAGACTATATCCCAACAGAAAGTTTCAAAAAAGCAATTTGCATTCTTTTAAACTGAGGAAACTAAATAATGTTCGTGTCTCAGAATAAATCTTTTTTGGATGAAGGAAATTTCTGAAAACACCTATTCGAGTGTTTTGACAAATTTTCTTCATGCGGTGCACAAAAGATTTCCCTGAACAAACCGTATACATTGGGAACCGACTTGAAAACTTTAGCTGCGTTGCGAAACTGGGATAAATCCTCTGAAGTTCAATCAGCAATTTGAAACAGCCTAATAATGAAATAAAAGATTTTCCCCTAACATACTTGAGAAAAATCAACAAGATGGCAAAAAGAAGCCGAGTAAAACTATGATGAAAACATTGTCCTATCTTGTTGTAAGTGAGAAAAGATTCTTTATTCAGAAATACTTTGGTCCAAATTCTGTACACATGAAGAGAACTATCATCCATGTTCAGCTGGAATACCAGCATGTTGACAGAGAAATGCTGAGACAATTGGTTGTAACGACCAGATTTCTGTGAGGTACTTTACTTGGACCAATCGGTCGATACGGCGGGGCAAATAACGGGACGGGGCGAGGGCGAACGGTTACAACACAACAACGGGTAATCGACGGTCGCTTGAACGTCTACAAAATAAAACGGGGGCGGCGCGGTTGCTTGCAAATAACAAAATACACGACACGGTTTAATTGCTTTCGAAGACGGTTGCTTGCAAATGCGGGCGCGGGGTCAAAAATAAAAACGATACAAGAACAAGAATGATCAAAATCACGCTTTGCTTCTTCTTTTATACGGCGATTCTGGCCACTCCCTGGGCGCTGCGGGAGGTCGAGCTTCTGTCCATTTTCTTCCGCCAATCGTCGTTTCCGGCTATGCTTTTCATGCTTTCTTAGTTACGCCTCTCTAATGCTTTTCTGGTACTGTATGCTTTCTGTGCTTCGCTTGCTTTCTACGGTGGGCTTGGCCACACCTTTGTGCTTCTGTGCATGCTTCCTGTATCGGTTTCTCTGCATACACATGTTCTGTGGGGCCGCCGCTACTGTTACTCTTGAGACTACTGTATGGCGGGGCTTCTACGTATTTTACTGTGTGCAGGGGTTGTTTACGATTTTTACTGGGGATTACGGTAGCTGTGGAATGTGTAGTTTAGTGTGGGTTCTAGGGGAACAGCTGCCGTTTGTGCAAATTAATTGGGGCATCTTAATCGGGCTACCGGGGTGTGAATGGATCAAAATAAAGCACTTCACGTAATTTTGTAGGAATGTTTGGGTGTGAATTCCAGACATCCTTGAGACAGTAAAATGTGAAAAATAAAATAATATCTAATAAATGTCTATTACATACAGTATGCTACATATTTACAGTACTGCTTTAGCAGGTACGTTACATTTCCCTCCTTCCGGAGTTGAACGTCCTCGTTCAAGGCTTTCGAGGTTGAGGAAGGGTGGGGGTAGACTCGATAGTTGCTTTCCGAGGGTAGAAAGGGGTTGTCTCATTTACATGCACCGTAAATGTAATATTCTTATGGGGGTGTTTGAGTGTAACGTTGGGGTACATGAAATTTGTAACTGTATAGGGACCGTTTTGGCGAGGGAGGAATTTGGGAGTCAACCCTTGTTTACACGAATGATTTTTGTAGAGAAGAAGATCACCTGCCTTGTAATGTATGTTCTGAGCATGCTTGTTATACTGACGGGTATAGTGGGCTTGGGCTTTTTGCAAACTTGTCTGCACGGTTGAGAGTGCTTCTGTGAAATGCGATTTTACACGAAGGGCGTAATCGTCTAGATCAACCATGTAGGACGTGGGGAAAAAATTTAAAGCGGCATCTGATGGCAGATTAGCTTGCCTACCATGGAGTAATTCAAATGGGGGATACGAAGTGCTATCATTTTTATGAATATTGATCGAAAAAACAGCATATGGGAGATAAGTATCCCAATCAGTGTGATTTGAATTGATGTACATGCGGATACGGGTGGCTAAGGTTTGGTTGCAACGCTCAACTTCTCCATTGGCAATGGGATGGTATGGGGTAGTATGAATTTTCTGAGTATTGCATAAACTTGTGATCCGTGAGAAGAGATCGGATACGAAATCCGTGCCACGATCACAATGGATGATTTTTGGGGACCCATGATGACAAACAATTTTGGTCACGAATAGCTTGGCAATAGTGGCTGCAGTGATGTCAGGGGTCGGGAATGCCTCTACATACTTTGTGAAATAATCGATGAAAACGACAATGAATCGGTTGCCGTCTTCTGTGAGGGGTAACGGTCCCATGCAGTCAACACCAACTCGATCAAATGGCCCAGTTGGCTGAATTGGTACCAAGTTTGCATGCACTTTGTGTCTAAGAGCTTTCTGTGTCTGGCATGGGTGGCAAGTTTTGCAGTAACATTTGATATCACGGCTCATTTGGGGCCAAAAATATTTCTGTCTGAGCAAGTGTAAAGTTTTCCGGGCCGCAAAATGACCTGTGAATTTGCTGTCATGATGTGAGGCGATGAGATGCTGGACTTGCGACTTGGGAATGTATAGTTTTGCCTGTTTGTCGACTATACGGAAGAGAATGTTTTGATGCACTGCGAATTTGATCAGAGTGAGGGGGTGTTTTTGGGCGATTTTTGCTAATATGCTTTTGACAGTTGGATCAGTGCGTTGGAGTTCGGCAAAATTTTTCTGTTGCTCTTCTTGTTCAGTTGCTTCGGCTTCCAAAACTGAATTGATAGTTGATATTTCGGGGCGGGTTTCTAATTGCTCAATATCAAAGGATTGTTTTGCTGTCTGTGAGGGGAATCGGGAAACTGCATCTGCGTTGCGGTTAGCAGTGCCTTCCTTAGGTCGAATGTCGAGTTGAATACCAGAGAGGGCTAATCCCCAACGGGCAATGCGAGGGGACGGGTTTTCCTTTTGTAAGACTGCTTGAACTGCTGTGTGGTCAGTGTGTACGATAACATGTTGCTGGAAAAGATAGGGGCGGAAATACTTGACAAATTCGACTACTGCAAGGGTTTCCAACTCAGTTATGGGGTAGTTGCGTTCTGCGGGTTTTAGTGTGCGGCTCCCAAAAGCAATGGGGCGATCCTGACCTTTACTATCTAGCTGACTGAGAATGGCGCCGATTCCGAGTTTTGAGGCGTCAGTTTGCAGGATAAACGGTTTTGTGAAGTCGGGGTGCTGCAGTATTGGGGCGTGAATGAGTAATTCTTTTAGCTTAGTGAATGCATTTTGCTGTTCAGGGCCCCAGGAAAATTCTGAGTTCTTTTTGAGTAGCGATGTGAGTGGGCTAGAAACTTGAGAGCAATTTGGGATGAATCTGCGATAATATGAGGGTAGGCCAAGGAATGACTTAACTTCTTTTGAGCTTTTGGGTGTGGGTATGTCATAAATGGCCTGTACCTTATGGGGATCTGGTGAAATGCCTTGCTGGGAAATGACGTGGCCTAAGTATTGGACTTGGGGCTGGCAGAATTTGCATTTTTGTATGTTTAGCTTAAGGCCTGCTTGTGAGAATCGGGCAAGAATAGTGTCTAAACGTTCCAGCATTTGGGCATGGGAGTCTGCGAATACCAAAACATCGTCGAGATATACAAGGCATGTGTTCCATTGCAGACCCGAAAGAATAACATCCATTAACCTTTGGAATGTGGCTGGGGCATTGGTGAGTCCAAAGGGGAGGTAATTGAATTGATACTGGCCAGCTGAGCAATTAAAGGCCGTTTTTTCTCTGTCTGCTTGTGCTATGGGAATGGAATAGTATGCATTGGATTGGTCGAGGGAGGTGAAATATTTCATTCCTCGGAGGGTGTCTAGAATTTCGTCTATATGGAGCAAGGGATAGGTATCTTTTTTGGTTACTTTATTGAGACCTCGAAAATCAATGCATAAACGATGGCCTCCATCTTTTTTGGGGACTAGAACTGTGTTGGTACACCATGGAGAATTGCTTTGGCTTATGACACCTGCTGCTGTGAGCTGCTCGACATCTGCTTGTATGATTTGCTTTTCTTTTGGGGAAGTTCGATAAAGGTGCCTGCCTGCGTACAGGTTGGGAGCCATTGGTGTCAATTGTATGTGAAACAAGGGTGGTTCTACCTACATCCATTTTGGATTTAGCATATAATGTAGGGTACTTCGATAGGGCGCGTAGGAGTTGCGTTTTTTCTGCTTCTGTGAGGTCACTGGAGGTTAAATTAACATTTTCTTTTAACCATGTGAATGTATCAAAACGGTTGGGCTGGTTTTGCGTGGAAGGGGTTACGTTACCGGGAGTATTTTGTTTCGGGATGTAACAGGAGACTGTACCAATGCATGTTCCAGGGTAAAGAATTTGGGCTGTTTCTTGTGTGTTTAGGACCGATATGCGTATGCGACTGTTTTGGTTTTCAGAGATACAAGCTGCGAAATGGACTTTGGGATTCTGTTTGAGTTTTGGGGTGAATTCAAGCTGTTTGACCTGTAAGTACGATTTGGGCAAGGGGACAGTAAATTCGGTTACTGTACGGGGTGGTAATTCTAATTTCTCGTCTAAATAAGTTCCACCACGGGTCGAAAGTGGGCTGTATTCTAGGCCGTCACAAGGTAGTATAACATTGCCAAATTTGACCTGTGATTTTTGATTGTTGATAGTGTATTCCGAAAATCGACTGAGAAAGTTTTTGCCTAGAAGGATGTCTGCTGTGCAATCTTTTTGGACATGGACCATGATTGTTTCCTGGATTGTTTGGGCTGTCACTGTGACAAAAGTGGTTCCTACAAAGTGAATCGGGAGATTATTTGCTGCTTTTGCTTGGACTAGCGGGGGTTTCATGTCTAACTGTAGGATTTGAGCGATTCGGGAATCAATGAGTGAGTAAACTGCACCAGTGTCAATCATGCCTTTTGTCATTAATTTGCCGTTAAGTGTGATTGGAATATGAGGGGTATGTTTCTCAGGTACATTCTGGGGTGGCTTATTTGATGCAGATTGGTGAATTTGATTAATGAGTTCGATTGCAGGAGTTCGGGGGGTGTCAATATCGATAAGGACGTATTTCTGCTGCGTTTGTGCCCCACGACGATTAGCTAATTCTAAGAGAGCATGGCCGAATGATGGGGGTATGGTCTCATGTAATTGTCTGTTGTTTGATGGTATTTCGTATGCATGTTCGTTTGTGGCATGATGCTTTGGAGAGGGGAAATATTTTCGAAGAACGAGAAACGAATAAAAGACGCCTGCAATAACTACAGTAATAACGGTGAGATTGATAATGATTTGCAGGGGTCCTTTGAGTAAATTGTTTAATCCGTCCGTGAGACTTTGGGTGGTACCAGTTATTACATGTTCTATGCCTCGACCGGCGCCAGAGAGTGTATTTCCGAGTGCTTGACCAGTGCCTGAGATCATGTTGTAAACTGTATCGGAATTGAGAGACATTTGGGCGGTGTAATTGACGAGTTTTTGGACAACGTTTTCGAGTGTGTGAGTTTTGTAAATGTATTGTTTCAAAAAGAGTAAGTTGGTTGAAATAGTTGCAAGTTGATCATGGAAAATTGTGGGTGTATTAAAATGGAAAAGGGAAAAATTTTGGTTCCAGACAATTTCTAAGGGTAAGTTTGTGACATGTGGGGATCCTGTTTCACTGACCCATGTATTATTCTGTTTGTAAAGGGCTACATGCATGTGATGGCAGTCAACTGTTTGTGAAAAAGGGGTCAAATCGTTGCCTCCTGGATTTGAAAACATGAGTTCGGTTCCTACGAGGATGGGCAAAAGTTTGTAGCATGTTTGGTTGATTTTGTGGTTGTGAAAGATTTTAGATGCATTTACTTGTTTACAGGGCCAGACTGTGAGGGCTTCTCCTGTGAATTCTGCTATTATGTCCGTTCGCTGTAGGAATGCACGGGCTCCGAGGGTTGCATCAAGACGTAAAATTTGCCATAGGAGATCAAGGTGACGCTGTGCCTGTCTGCATAATTCATTCCATACATTTTTGAAATTTTGAATTTCGAATTCCTGTATTTTGTCTGCTAGATAGTTTAGTTTTGCATTGATGGGTTCAAAATCATCAAAATCGTATAGTGTAGTATGAGTTTCGTTGGTTTTTGGGGTTAAAAATGCGTTACGATGTGGTGTGCTTTTGTCTAATTGTACAATCATGCCTTGTTCGGTTAGAATGCTGTCTTGGATTTCTGGGCAATTGGGGTTCGAAAAAACTGTATTTTTAACCGAGAATGCACCTTGTAGCTCTTCTATTATCATGTGTGTTTGCGTGAGTTTGATGGGATGTGTATTTTTGTATTCGAAAGGACATAAGTTTTCAAATGCTGTTTCATTCCAGATAATGGATCCGTCGGCTGTGACACAATGACCTGATGTCGGTTTGCATGACCCTAGGTCGCCTAATGTACCTGTCATAGATTTTCCATTCCAAGATGCTATTTGTCCTATTTCTATGATGACGTTAGTGACCGAGGTACAATGGTCTGTACAACACCATGTGTATTCTACGCTTAAGGAGTTATTTGTTGACCAAAATCCTGGTTGGGTTTCGTATAATTTTTGACCGTTGTGTTCTTTGTCTATAACGATTGCCTTACAAACATGTGGGGTTAGATTTTGCATTTCGGTTTGATCGAAGACAATACCTTTTGATCCAAAAAATCCTGTATTAGTACAAATTTTGCGTTTGCGAACACTGCATTTGTATGCGTCTGTAATGTGGGGCTTAGTGGAGGGGATATAGATTTTTCCGAATGTTTGTACGGGTTTGTCTACTGTGGAAGGGGGCATGCATGATACAAGTTTTGGTATGCTGACTGAGTGACCGCTCAATGAAGTTCCACACATCTGAAATTGGGCACTACACGATGTGGGGATTATTATACATAAAAATATACAATACAATGGCCAATGTAGTGTTTTAGTGGAGGCGGCGGGGTACTGTGTTTTTTCGGTCTGCTCGATTTGGCGTGGCGGTTTTTGGTGTTGTCGTTTTGCGGTTTTGCGCTGGGGGGGTGGCCGGTTTGAAATCTGAACGGTCTGTAAAACTTTAGAAATTGAGTTATGGGATGGGGTTTGGACTTGCTTACTTATGGGGGTCGGTAGAAGTGTTTGGCGGGGGCGGAATTGGTAGGGTTTGGGGGTCAGGCCGTGTAAGAGGGATAACAAGTTGCGGCCTGTTTTTGACGGGGTTTCGGGGGCGGTGGGCGGCGTAGTGTCTTGCTTTCGGGGGATCTTGTAGCCTACGGGGATGGTCGGCGGCGATTTTTCGATTTTTGCGGCTTCAGGCGTGGGGGGTGGTGACATGGCGCACCAATCGGGTATGTCCAGATCGAGGACGTATTCGTCACTACGGCGGTGGGTGTTGGGCATGATAGTTCCTAAAGTAGTCTGAGGGCCGTTAGTTATGGCGGGTAATTTTGAGTAAAATGCGGGGTCGTAAATGTCCATGAGGGGTTGGGGTTGCCTGTACTCAATGCAATTTTGAATATTACGACTCTGCTGATTTGGACAATATCTGCTTGTATGACCTCTCTGCTTGCATATAAAACATTGAAAATTGGAGTAGGGTTTTGAAGGGCAGTTATCTGATCTATGTCCTGTTTGGGAGCAGTGGATGCATGGGCTTTTACAATCACGTGTACTGTGATTATTACGGAAACAGATTTCACATGATTTTCGGGTGCCTACTGATTTACAATTACGAGCTACGTGTCCGATTTGTCCACACTGGAAGCATGTGGGTTGCCTGGGGGTGGTATTGTTCCTGTAAGCATTATTCCTGCTGAAAGTGTTGTTACTGAAATTGTTGTAGCTACTCTGTTGTGGGGGTTGAGGTTTTTGTTTGATCTGCAACTGTAAATCTTTTACTTGTTGTTCTAACTGATGCAAAAGATCCTGTTTATCTGTATTTTTGGTTAGGGAAAAGATGGGTTCGGGTTTTGGGGGTATGAAAGGAAGGGCGTTAGATTTTAACTCATTTCTAAGAATTTGCTGTTCAATGTAAGCTGCTTCGTCTGACATTTCTTTTAGAGTTGCGAACCTTCTATACTTAATTGCTTCCCTGATTTCGTTTTGCATGCCTTCTACAAAGAGGGGTTTTATGATCATTTCTCGTGCGTCTGTGTTAAAGTTAGGGTAGGCGAGGGTTGCGAGATGTTCTAGATCAAATAAGAATTCCGTTACTGTTTCTGATCGCTTTTGTTTTCTTTCGTGTAGGAATTGTTGATGTAGCTCATTATCTCTATTGTTTGGGAAAAATGCCTGTAATGCGACTTTATACTGTTCGTATGTGTGGGGAGGGTTTTCGGAATTTGCTAAACTTTTGAATTTTGCTAATGCGGCTCCTCCTAAATGAATTTCTAAACATGCCAACTTTAACTGTACGTCTGTATCTTTCATGCCTTGGAGTGCCATGAATTGTTCTAATCTTTTGTTCCATTCACCAAAATGTTGGGTCACGCCGCCCGTGAATACTGTAGGTTTTGCGTAGAAATTATTTGCCATGTTATTACGAATGTTTGCTGTTCTTAGATCGTCTATTAGGGTAGGGTTTACTGTATTCTGATTCAATTGTGTGCGTAGGGTACGAAAATGTTCTGAAAACAAATCGTTTATCTGTTCTCTAACGATTTCTCCTAAATGATCTTGCGTTTGGTGGGTCATTCTTGGTTTACGTTGGGATTTCTGCTTAAATGCTTCAATTTTTGCTTCATGCTGTATTCGTTTAAATGTATCGCTTAATGTCTCGTTGGAGGGGATTTCCAGTTTGCTTTCTACGAATACTGTCTTACTGTAGGAAATGATTACTACTGTATTATCTAATGCTTCTAAATGCCCGGATAAGAGTACACCTAACTGGGGGCAGGGAGTTCCACTGGTTAACGTAACGGTACGGTCACCAAAATATGTAACGACCAGATTTCTGTGAGGTACTTTACTTGGACCAATCGGTCGATACGGCGGGGCAAATAACGGGACGGGGCGAGGGCGAACGGTTACAACACAACAACGGGTAATCGACGGTCGCTTGAACGTCGACAAAATAAAACGGGGGGGGGGGGGCGCGGTTGCTTGCAAATAACAAAATACACGACACGGTTTAATTGCTTTCGAAGACGGTTGCTTGCAAATGCGGGCGCGGGGTCAAAAATAAAAACGATACAAGAACAAGAATGATCAAAATCACGCTTTGCTTCTTCTTTTATACGGCGATTCTGGCCACTCCCTGGGCGCTGCGGGAGGTCGAGCTTCTGTCCATTTTCTTCCGCCAATCGTCGTTTCTGGCTATACTTTTCATGCTTTCTTAGTTACGCCTCTCTAATGCTTTTCTGGTACTGTATGCTTTCTGTGCTTCGCTTGCTTTCTACGGTGGGCTTGGCCACACCTTTGTGCTTCTGTGCATGCTTCCTGTATCGGTTTCTCTGTATACACATGTTCTGTGGGGCCGCCGCTACTGTTACTCTTGAGACTACTGTATGGCGGGGCTTCTACGTATTTTACTGTGTGCAGGTGTTGTTTACGATTTTTACTGGGGATTACGGTAGCTGTGGAATGTGTAGTTTAGTGTGGGTTCTAGGGGAACAGCTGCCGTTTGTGCAAATTAATTGGGGCATCTTAATTGGGCTACCGGGGTGTGAATGGATCAAAATAAAGTACTTCACGTAATTTTGTAGGAATGTTTGGGTGTGAATCCCAGACATCCTTGAGACGGTAAAATGTGAAAAATAAAATAATATCTAATAAATGTCTATTACATACAGTATGCTACATATTTACAGTACTGCTTTAGCAGGTACGTTACATGGTTGAGCAATGATTGTCAATTATAAACTTGGTATATATTAGTAGTTATAGTGTCCTGTTCACGCGAGGTGAAAAAACTGCTCACTTTATGCATACAATGCTAATAAAGACGCATTTTTCATTATACTATTTTATAAATTTCCAACTGTCTTAAGATACCGCCACTGCCTTATTTTTGCGGCAAAATACCTTCTCTCTGTTTATCAGTCGGCACAAAATGAGCTACCATGATGGCATTATGTGTATAATGTGAGAACATTATCTACATGCCTTGAACAACGTTCCTCAATTGGTTATTATGTCTTCAAAATTTTGTTGCTGCTGAGTTGAACTCGTTTACGAAAATTATTCATCTTAGATGAATGGTTTATGATTTAGAATAGAATAAATTTTAAGACGAAGAGAATTTTCATTTGAAAATAATATTTCTCAAACCATGTCTTTTGAATTTGATACTGCTCTGAGGTTGGTTCTTTTGTCCTTAATAAACACAATATACAAAGAGAAATGTTTGAAGAAGCAATTGGCATCCTTCTGTATAGAGAAAACTAAATAATGATTATTTCCCAGAAAAGAGTCTTTTTCCAATGAAAAAAATTCGTCGAAGCACTAGTAGTCTTTATTAAGTAGTCTGACGCATCCTTCTATTTTTCCTGCTTCCATAACTAACAATTAGTAAAGTCCCAGGCTGAAGGTGCAGATAGTCTATTCATAAGGAACTAGGAAGGCAATTTAATGCACAAGGATCAGTTGTATATATTCATTAGCATAAATGCACATAGGCATTAGAAGGTAAGTGCTCCTACCTGAGACCGAGAACATCCCCTGTTGGCCTGAAAAAATGTCAAACCCTCCAGATGAATTTTTTTTTCAATTTTTGATGACTTTTTGCACATATTTTGTATGATGAAAAAAACATGCTTGTGGAGCTTTTTTCAGCTCCCCACACACTGCTGCCAATGAAAAGTCTGAGGACACTTGTTACTGGAAATTCTTGCTGTGCATGTCTGCGCATTAGTCTTGGAACACTATATGAGTTTCTCATCTGACACCAATGATTGGGTAAGTTAAAGATTATTTTCTGAATGTTATGTTATTGTTGAGGTGGCTCCAGGTGCACGTGTTCAGCTTCCGGCGTCCGTGCGCAGGCAGTTGGACGCGGCGAAAAGTGGCGAAAAAAGAAAGATAATTTGCATAGATTTATGCTGCCACTGTTTTGCGATGTTTATGTCTTTTTATCATTGTTAAAAAGATTCAGTTTATGGAGCGACGCCACCATCGCCCTTCTTATAATTATTTGTTTATTATTATTTTTTGTTGGCGTCACCAGTCGTCACCTAATACACGTTAACCCGTAAGTGTATTGTTCTGTGAGCCTAGGGGTTGGAGTTTATAAGGTCAGGATTGGAGACTTGGGTAGGATCTCCTGAGGTACGTGCCAAGGTGTTCTGCCTGAGGTTTGGTGAAAGTTCTGGCGAGTATCTGGTGAAACGTCTGGGAGAGTTTTGTGTTTGTTGTTGTTGTTAGCCTGTGGTCAGAACTGTTGCATCGTATTGACCCCACAGCAGCCTAACATTATATTGAAAAATTGAGACATTGATTCAATTAGTAATCCACCAATTATAAATTGATTTTAGACCATGTGTGAGAAGCAGGTTTTGATTCAAAGAGGTTCGAGCCTTAATACACAGAAATTTACTTAGTGTTGAGTTAGTAAAAGTCAGAAGTCAAAATCAGTCCAGGTAGAAGGTGTCGAAAATGAATGAAAAATTCTGAAGAAAATCGAATCGTGTATGTCAAAAATCATGAAAATGGTAATCCAGATTGCTGAAGTCAAGATCTCTCAAGCTAATTTATACAAAGCAATAAGAATTGGCAAAGGCTAACATGTGGAGTGGTGAAGAAATATCAATACTGTGTTTGAAGTATCAAACAGTGACACAGTTGCCCACTAGGGCAAAGTTGCACAAAGACACAGCACAAAACAAACGTAACAATAATTTCACTTCAGAGGATACACTGAGGCATATAAACAAGAGTAAATGTTGTGGTTACTGTGGGTGCAGATGTTCAACTCCTGGTGTTGTCGTGCAGGCTGTGGACACCGCGAAGAGTGGCAAGGAAGAAAAGACAAATTAGCATAGATTTGTGATGCTACTGTTTCGCGTGTTTTTTGGTTATTTATTATTATTGGTTTTTGGTTTTTTTTTGTTTTTTTATTATTCCACAACTTGGCCTTGTTCTTCAAATACAATGTTGAGACAGTAACTTGCTTAGTTTTGTGAGTGTAGTGGAAAGTATTTTTAAGAGTAGGATTGGACACTTGGCTAGAAGTTCCTAAGGTATGTGTCAAGGTGTTCTGCCTGAGGTTTGGTGAAGTACTGGAGTGTATCTGGTAATCTGTGTGAGAGAGAGTTCTGGTGTTGGTGTAGTTGGGTTATTGTTGGCTTGTGGTCAGAACTGTTGCAACTTCCTTTGTATAAACCCAAAGGTCAGATACATCATCGTCTACCCACAGCAGCCTAACATAAAATGCAAAAAATTTTAAAGAATGCTACAACATTAATGCATTAAGGTGCCATAGATAAGAACTGATATGCTTAAACCGAAATTTGTTAGTGAATGGAATAATAATAAAATTAACATGATTTCCATTAAATTATGGTTCCAGTATGTTAGAAAAATGAATCATGGGGATGAAAACATAGGATTCACTTGTATTTAGATGTCAAGAAATCCATAATAAACATTTCAGATCCACTGTGGATGATAGAGAAGAGACAATTAGTTTAGCCTGTAGTTCAAGTTTATGAATTAATCCGATGCAACCACTGTTGTATAGGTCATTGCTTAGGGTTTAAAGAAAGATAGGTTTGGTCAAACTAGTTAGAACTTCTCCATGGCTAGGCCTTGGATATAGTGCAACAGTTCACGCCCAGACCTGGCAACAACAACTAATACTTACCTCTAAATGGGCCCTCACAATGGCTTCTCATAGACTCCCAGGAGAAAAGTAATTCGTCTGGAAGGAATGACAAATAAAGTTTCCCTAGAATAGTGAATAGTCTTCCTTCTAACTGACATCTGCAATAGACCTACGCCTGGGCCTAGAGCCCTCTGTAACTTACTGTACACTGAGTCTAATGTAAAGCACTAAATAAATAAACCAATAGTGTTAAAGAAGGCAGATGTACCTTTAAGGAATTATGGAAATTTAAGATGTGTTTGCTTAATGAAGGTTTATTAATGAACACAGGCATAAAAACCAAAATAATCTTATGAAAAATGATGAATGATTTCATCATCACTTTTTCTTCTTTCTGTGGTGCTCCATTGCTATGGGAATAGTCTGTGCCACCAGTCCTCCATTGTCAATTTGCATGTCGACTTACTGGTCGCGACTTTGACATCAACAGGGTGCCCAAACACCATAAGATTTGTTGATGTGATTTTGTTTGAGAATATTATTTAAGAGGTTGTCACATGCAGCTAACCACGTGATTCTACAGTACATTGGTTTCTATACAGTATGCTCGTTTTTATTTACAGTACACTTGTATTTATCTGTACCTGCCCCCAAGGCATTTAGTATCTATTTTTGTCTCTTTTATTGACTCTAACAAACAGAGTCGGCTTTCTATATGTGGCCCCTTTTCCCTGTACAATGCACAAGCACTGGCCTCCACTCAACTGGAATGACCATCGCAAACTATTTTCAGCTTCCAACTCGATTGGTGTCTCTCCCTTGAAGGACCATTGACAATTACTGTAGCTGCCTCCCTTACCATACTCTAGAGTGGCCAACACATCCAGTCTCACTTGTATAAATATTGAGTCTGCTCTTACACACTTGTATTATAATACTTCATAGTTCGGAATGCCCTATTGCCATTTCATTACATTTTCGTTGTATTAAAAGATCAATTTAAGCCCATTGCCCTAGTAAGTAAACAATCTTATACTCGGGCTGGCAGAGGGGGTAGAGGTCTTCCCCTCCTGTGTCGCCATACCCCTTTTGTGCTGCATTGGGTCTCCCCCTCTCAGTATCCTCAGGCAAAACTAAGGTTCTAGCACTTATAGCATTCCACACCAGAACCAGAGGTACTGACATATCTTCTTGAACTCTCAGAATTCATGGACAATCACTCCACGTGCTAGGCTCCATGACGTCCAAAGCAGGGTGCCAATAATAGCATCTCTGCACCTACAGTGCCCCTTTGCCTACGATTCTCATAGAAACTCTGCAGCCCTCATCATCTCTTCATCGGAAGATAGTTGCACAAGGCACCTTCAACCCCCAAATGTCACTTACTTCCTACACCCTCTGTGCTGCCCCACACGTTAAGTGGCAGCCCTTGAAGACTACACTCAGAGCGTGCCTATGTTTCCTGTGTACCCGGTACTGGCCTATATAACTACTTTTATGCCAATTATGGGACAGTAGTTCATTATTTAAAGTGCTGGGACAAGTCTTCCAGATTTTTTGAAGGTCAAAATCTCATGCAAACCTACTTTGCTGATTCCTGATTGTTATTTCGTTTCGAATGTTTAAATTTCCCCAAAAAGTTAAACAAGAAATGATTTGAGATGAAAATTTTTAAAACTATATCACATCTTCTAAAAACAAAATCGATTGTTTAAAAAGATGGCCTTGACTCTGATGAATTGGTTAACATTGGGCTTCTTGAAAAGTTGGAAAATATAATGACAGGAAAAATTTCAATTCCAAAATTTAAAAAATGACACATTGCACATAATAATTCAAAATATAATAATATCAATTAAATTAGTGAAATTTACAGCAAAAAACCTGCCTTAAAATCGGTCGGAAATTGGGAAGTGTATACAGTAAATGGAAGCAGAATTAATTATCTCCATCATTCAAGGAGTGGTTGAGCAATTTCACTTGCACTTCAGCTCTCCACCTTACTAACCCTCTTGCCTAACTGTACGAATGCAAAAATTTGTATCAGTGCAATGTAATAGTGAATAAAAAGTTTGCACATAATACAATGTGCTTAACTGTCACATAGCTGCGAGTAAAAATAGTGTAGTAGGGCGCTGTCTGTCAATGGTGCAAACTGTTCAGTTTTACAAAGAGATTTGCAAGAAAGGGTGGTTTGGAGTTTAAAGCTGGTAGAAGGTTCACACTGTCGACTATCACACTGACAGAAAAAGTAGTGATCAATTCATTCTGTTCCTTTACATTTGTCTAGAGTGGCCATATCTATTTTCTTGTCTTGCGTGCATCATATTGAACATCATCAAAGAGTATGCCACATTAAACTAAATTGGAGCCATGTCACATTAAGTGATAACTTGATCTGTCACATTGATGGAAAAATCCATGCCATATCGATAGAAAAATGCCACCACGTCACTGTGAGTGACATGCTGTGACCCCGTTGGGTGGCTCCCATTATTTCATTTTCTGGAACCTGACCAGTCTAGTGCTGGCTATAAGAAGGCCTGTAGGGTACTATGGTGCTGTCCTGGGGTTCTGCTGTAGAGTATTTGACAATTCTGCCAGGTCAGGGGTGGCAACGCCTGGTCCCATTCAATATGAAAGATGGACAAGGCCACTCGAGGAATGACCTGATATAGTGGACCTGATTGTAAATCTGAATCCCCTTTTTAGCCCTAACTCAAGGGGAACAAGGGCCCTTCTAACTGAGGGGGGACTCAAGGGAAAACGGACTTAGGGAAGGGTTCCCAAAATACACCCTCAACAATAATAATCCCCTGAGAAGATTTACCTAGTCATGCTTCTCAACTATGATTTGACAAAAAAGGGCCACAGGTCCCTGGTTGCTTCGGATAGCGATCAGCAAATGGGGAAAGGGTCCACTCAGTTCGGTGATGGGTTAGCTCGGGAGGTCAGGTGATGCTCTAGTATTTGATGGATGGGTGACTGGGTGACCAGGTACTACATGGGCGATTGGTGTTCTCTATATGGGCCAGGGCAGTGGATGCAGTGAGTAGGAAGAATATGCCAATCCCCCGATGGACACAGGAGGAATGCAAATATTTAAATTTATTATAAAAAATAAGAAGGCCGCAAACGCGGGCAAAAATACAAAGTCGGACGTGAGCAAGAACCCAGAGAATGAGCACAAAACTGACAAAACAAGCCCTTTTAAGGACCTTGTAGGCCTACAATATGGCCTGGGCAAAGCTTACGACGCCAAGCTAACTTCTGCGTGGAAATGGGTGCAGAAGATGCCTCTTGTCACATATACATTTTCCAGCTCAAATACGTTTAGGATTGGGGACGAGTTTCATTCCTATGCTAAACATATGAACTTCTTTCGATGAGAACTTCCAAACTAGTCGTTTTCGGTTGCAAAGGGTCACCAGTTATTACTGATAAGTGGTGCACATAATGCTACAATTATGACCATGTGCTCGAAGAGCCTATCTGGCAGAAATTCTGTTTGAAGGGTCACACTGTAGCCTACCTGCAGAATGGAAAACAACAAAAATGAAACAAAAATGAGACACAGGATGCATGTGAAACATAATGAACGAAATGAAATAAAAGTAAGTAACTGTCAAATAAAAAGTGGTGAAAAACATAAAATATCAACATGATGGAAATCACATGTTTGTGAAAATTGGTCAGCATGTGACAGGGTAGTCCTTCAAAAAAATGTGTCCTCGTCCTTGTTGTGGTAGAGGTTTATGGGGCATATACATGGTGGTTTATCGTCCAAGGGGTGCAAAGGCTGGTGGTCAAGGGTCCATTGGATTCTCTACGTACTCTGGCTCATTGGGCTATATGGTGACTGGAAGTCAGTAATGCATGGAGTTGCTGTTGTCAATTGATCTACAATGTCAGTGAAGATCAATTGGTTCCCCTTGGAATTAGCTACAGGGTGGGATGGAGTAGACCTAGCAGAGCTTAACCAAGGGATGTTTTCCAGTTGTCCCATGGTACGGGATGAACCTGTACTGTGAGTACATGGTCAGATTGCTCTCCTGGGCTCTGGATAGCTCCTAGGGATTCAACCTCTATGTCTAATAGTGGTGGCACTTCCAACATGGGTGATGCTGGGGCATCTTAATCACTTGGCTCATGGAATAGGCCCTTTTCCAGTGTAACTGGAGAGTTTCCAAGCAGGGGTCCAGGGCAAGTCGACCCTTGCATGGCCATTCAATGACAACTTGCATGCCTGGAAGAGGTCCAGTTTTCCACATGATGAGGCGACTGAGGATGCCCCTCAGTGTGGCCTAGAGATGGATGAAGTCCTACACTGTGATTGGGATCCAGACCTGTATGAGGCCCTTGATAGTGAATGTGAGTTCTCCCACCAGGGTTCGATCTGATCAATCTCTGCCATGGTCAGAAGAAGGGGTAGTTTGACTGGGTTAAACTGACATACCTTATGTTGGTAATTAAACATAATGTTCTTGAACTGTTTAAGAAAGTCCGGTCCAAGTATCAAATCAACTGGTGCCCAGAAGGGAGATGTAGTCTTGCACACATGGAGATGTATATTGATCCTGGTGTTCAGCCGGCGATTGATGGGCAACATGATTTCATACAGTCCCTAAAGGAGGGTACGAACTGCTATACCATTGATACCCATTAATGGATTGAAGTCACAATGTTGCTGGAATGCCATTGCCACCTTTGGACTCTCTCAAACAAAAGCTTTGTGAAGATGTTGGCTAATGATATTCTGGGAGCAACCAGTATTATGGAAAGCAGGAGTTTCCTTGGCATCGACCAGCACGACAAAACATGGGGTAATTTGATCTAGCTGGGAAGGTATGTTGTTCTGCAAATAGCGAAAACCAACCAAGCATTGGACTTTGCACGAAAGACCCAATGGGGAAAAGCAACTAACAAACCGAACCCAGCTGGTTTAAAACTGCTTCAAGTTGCTCAGTCTTGTAAACATACTGTTTAAAGAAAGCAAAACTTGAAGGCCTCATCACCAATTGATCATGGAACAACACAGGAGCCTCAAAGTGAGTGACGTTGAAGTGCAGCTTCCAGAAGAGTTCAAGCAGGATGTGGCTCACATGGACCATGCTAGACTCAGTGAATCAGCCCGAGTGATTTCAGAAAATCACTGTGAAGTGGTGATCACAAGGCACTATTGGGCTAACTTTAATGAGATTTGGGCAACTGGTGGTGGCAAAGTAAATAGTACCCCCAACCTGCACAGGAAGATACTTGTGGCAGATGTTTCCCACCTGTTATGAGTCCTGTTGAAATGAGACTTGTGTTGTGGTTGAGAAATATAATAAAGATTTGATACCAAAAATAGACCTAATCAGTCACTCACTAATTCACCTAATCAGGCCGAAACCCTAGGTAGAATAAGTTTGCAACAGTTCGGTCAGTCTCAAAATCAACAAAGATCTCCTGCTTCGTCCCGAAGAACTGCAGAAGATAAGATAACACCCTGAGCTCAAGTAACTTCAAACCAGGGGCAAATTCAGAAGTCAGGCCAAGAACTGAGTTGTAAATGTAGACTTGCACGCTGGGTGGCTCTCCAGAAGTAGGGGGACCTGCATTCCCTCTGCTGCGAGTGATCGAAATAATCTCTGGCTGCGGGTTGTTGTATTTGGGCCGAAACGCTCCACCAAAAATAATATAACAAATAATATATAAAATTTGCCCTACTGGGCCGCCGATTTATCTTTTATTAAAAATAAACAAACAATCATAGAATGACCAAAAACATAGACGACCGGCATATTTATGCGCGGTGTCTATGCAAATCGGCGTCGACGTGTTTTGCGTCAACTTTGGCTATTTCTTCGCAACCTGGAGATAGACTATGTCCATCCCCGACTTCCCTCGAGCCTCGAAACTGACCAATGGGAGGTTAAAAAGATTCATATAATGCGGCAATGACAATTTTGGAACCTTTTCAGGCCCTAATACAGTCAAAGCAGTTTTCTGAACCTTTTTGGTCATTCATGCCCCCTTGTGGAAAGCTTTCCGAATGACCACCCTCTTACGTCAAATCTTTTATTAGGCATACCGGAATGTCCACAAGGCCGTCCGGGTGCGCTACCTCTTGGTCTGGACGCTGACGGATCGACGACTCCGCATCGGCTTGACTTTGTTGGCCTAACACCAAATCAAATTTGACCTGCACCAGGGCCGAGGGTCTTCAGTTGCCGTCCATCCCGTGACCTTTTGTTTCGTGCCATACGCTGGATGCCAGGGACAGAACATTTATCTGTCTATCTCTTTCCGGTTGCGTGTTTCGCCGTGAAGTCTCCGCCTTTTTTCCAACGTTGCCCTCACCAAAAAAAAAATTTTCTATTATATCTAAATAAACTACAAAATATGTACATTAGTACGAGTATCACAAAAAAAAATCAAATCCCAGCGTATCGATTGAGCAAAAAAAAAAGAAAAGTAAGGCGAGATAGTAACCGAGATTAAGTGAAAAAATAAATTTTTGTACATGCCCGTTGTGGCAATGCGAGGTACGAAAAACGAATAGAAATTTAAAGTGCCCAACAAATAAAAAAATTTTTTTTTGTATTTTGTATTTTATATATTTTTT
The DNA here is from genome assembly GCA_963922205.1 of Romanomermis culicivorax. Lineage (NCBI taxonomy): Eukaryota > Metazoa > Nematoda > Enoplea > Mermithida > Mermithidae > Romanomermis > Romanomermis culicivorax. Next base: position 153,158 of record CAWUHX010000256.1, on the reverse strand, counting down.
TTTGTATTTTTGTGGTTTTATATTTTTTTTGTATTTTGTGTTTTTTATCCAAAATAAATGCAAAAACGGTATTTTTAGGCCAAAGACATTGCGGCTAATTTACTGTTGTGGCCCGCCGCCTCCTTGCGCCCCTCTATGGGCTCCTCCACGACCTCCGTAAGGTCTCCATACCCGTTGGCCCTGCTGGCCTGCTCTACCTTGCACCTGAGGCGTGGCACCTCTGCCACGCACTGCTCCACGACCACCCCTGTTGGGGTTGTGGAACTGAAACAGGCCTCGGCCGCGGTTACCAGTCTTTTGCACCTTTCCTTGTGTACTCCGAGCTATTTCCTGGCTTCCTTGGCCTTGACCCTGGCCTTGAGGTCCGGGAACCTTCAAAGTAGCACCAGTTTTTCCGTCTTGAGCTTTACTGAATTTAACAGAGCTTTGCAAGTCTGAACTGGCGCTTCTTTTGGCTCCCATCACTCCGACCTGGTGATTGCTACTAAGCATCACAGATCGAAAGGCCCTTTTGTATTTCAAGGGGGTATCGTGGTTATTATACACCCTCAACAGTCGGTTATTCGCCGCCACCATCGCCCTAGCATAAATGTTTCCAATATGCATCGGGGATAGCGGGGCGCATTCCAACATGAGGAATAGCATCATAACCAAATACCTGACTGAGGAAAACACATCAGGTGCTCTCTCCGTCTTGAGCCACCTGCGGAGAAAGTCATACATGACTCTTTCCCAGAGCTCTTCAGGTAAATTGGTCCGATCATAGAGAAAAGCTCCCTGGATTCTGAACTGTTGTTCATAATCCTGGTAGATTTCCCTAACGGCATCATTCACCATGAAGAAAACCCTTTCTGACTCAAATTGCTCGGAAGCAAAATACTTGGCCACTGCACTCGTGAAAAATGATATTGGGCCAGATTCTCTGGCTTTTGGTTGATAGACACCCCAGAAGTCCAAGAGACTGTCCTTGAATTTTTCCGCAGTCACTTCCGGCGTTTCAGTTGCCTGAGCAGCCTGTGCCTGCTTAATTTTACTAGGACCAGCCACTTGCACTTGGCTAGCTGCCACTCCCGGTTTTTGGTCCTTGCTGGGTTTTGCCTGGCCTTTCGGCATCGGTTTCCCCATCGCAAGGCCTATTGCGCCTGAAGTTTGACTAGTCTTGGATGTACTATCTTGAGTTGCAGTTGCCACTGAAGATGTAGCCAATGACAGTGTTCCAGTTGAAGTAGAAGTAATTTGAGAAGTGGGGGTAGTAGTGGAGGTAATCGTAGAAGTTGAGGTAGATATGACGGAGGAAGGCGCCGTCTTACTGTCTTCCTCTTTCGCTTCTGCTTTTGCTCCCTTAATACCCTTCTTCCTCCTTTCCTTCTCCTTCACTCTCATTTTCTTCTTCCTTTCAGCCATAAATAATATTTTCTCATCGTTCCAGCCTTTTTCTCTCATACTCTGAACGACTTTGGCTGAATACAATCCTGGAACACCCCCATCAGCTGAGAACGCTATTACCTCCTTGCTCTCCGTCATCTCCGAGTCGGGGGTTTCCGCTTTCGTTTCGTTAATAACGAGCTTATCGGAGGCCATATCGTCGTCTACCTTCATCGGTGATGGTGGCTCTAATGCGACTACTTTTGCTTCCACTTCGGGCGCTGCAGTATCGTCCTTTTGGTGTCCAAATTGAATTGACATTTGACGAAGTTTTTCGTTGTAAATCGCTGCATTCTTCGCCAACTCTTCCTCCATTAATTCGCGTTGGAGTCGAATTCTTTCCTTCGCCTCCTCTTCCATCTTTAGAATAACTTCTAATCAATGCTGGTTGTCGAGTTAGGACTGCGTCTGAGCAGTTTGAGCTTGCATCAGTTCCATTGCCGGAACCGATTGCTCTTGCTGCTGCTCTTCTTCCAACAGCTCAGTCACGTCCTAATCCTCAAGTCCTTGGTCTGGCGATTCATCTTCAGCCGGCAGTCCCACTGCATCGCTGAAGATTTCGCTTTCCGACATTTGGACTTCCTGACCTGAAAATATCGGAAATTTAACAACACCTACATCAGCCTGCTGTTTGTCCTCGCCTTTCAGACTATCAGTCTTGGTGGGACTAATCTTGCCAGCTAATTTGGTGACAGTACCTTCACCCGTTTTATAACTATATGTGTGCTGAATTCCCAGCAATTCGGATGCCAGAGGTCTATAGTCAAAGATCTTTTTAGGGAAGGCTATAGTATACTCCCTATTTTCTGCCAATGACCCATAGACGTCTCGGACCTTGTCGATTTTGGTTTGCCAGGTTACCCCATATCTTAATGAAGGCGTTCTTTGTGCTAGCTTGATATGGTAGAACCTAACATAATAATACGGATTTGAGCTATAGCTCTTACTGTCCGTAGTTATTGTGTCAGGGCTGCCAGGGATCGGCGCGCACACATCTGCATTCTTCCATAATCTTAATCGAATCGGCATAAATCCGAATCGATTCATCCAAACATATATTCCAGCACCTTTTCGGGGTACCTCATACTCTATGTTTGGAAGAGTTTTCGCCAACAAAAGATATTGAGATAACCTTTCGTCTGACCACCAAGCCATTTCCTTTATCTTGCCCTGTAGCTCTGGGCTGAACGATGTAATGAACCTGTAACTAAACATGTCGGCCATTACAAAGTCCAGTTCCTTTCTGCTACGGGGCCAGATCACATGAAAGGCCAGTGAGACTAAGGCACAAGCGGCTTGCAGTTCCGAGAACTGCTTTTCCTCAAATGCCTTAGCGTACTCCGCCAGCTGAGGCTTCCAGTGATCTTTGTCAAAATAACCCACCCCAGGATCAATATCAATAGGCACATGAACCAGATGATTTTTTAGGGCATCTATTAGTGCTTGCTTTTGACGATCTTGGGGTAGTTTGACAACTTTCCTTGCTGTGTCAATGAACCAAACTAAGGACGCTGGCTGTGTGAGCTCATGATACTGCTTCCCTTGCGCCATTTCCTCTACTAACTGTAGGCGCAACCTATCCTTGGCCGACAAGCGCTGTTCAGGCCTAATCATTTCGTCGTCGTCGGGATCACTTGCCTCATCATAGGAATTGGGCTTTAATTTTTTACCCTGACGATAAGCACCTGGATAGATGCCTCGCCATGGCAAATTTTCTTTCCCTTTCCTAGGATTGCAGATGTCCCGATGGCAACGAAAATTAGGCCCTATTTCTTGCACTTGTGTGACCCATCTTGCATACATTTCTTGGCGCATCATGTGGTAGGTGGCCTCAGGCTGCCTAACCACAATATCAGGTGTACCCACAAAGTTTCCTAGTCTATAGTCCGTAACTATATATGAGTAAAACTGATAAAATTTATATGAAAGAATTTCAATCTGGGACGGATCGACTATATCGTGAGGAAAGTTGGCAACTCCCCCACATAGCTCAATCACATACCCATAGTGAAATGCCCCCATAAAAATTGCCAATGAAAAGTACGCATCCATACCAGCGTACTGCAGTATCTCTTCGGGGACTCTTTCTTTGGCCACACTTTGCCTATTACGTAAAAGACTGAAATCAGTCTGGTGAGGACCAATGTCAGCCAAATACATTTCAGCAAAGAGGCCTTTCAATTTCAATGTCTCAGGGCAGATTCCTGCTTTCCTGGATTTGGTAATCTCGCTTCCCATGATCTGCTTTGCCGTGACGCTTAGATCATAGTATCTTCCAAGATTTCCATCTTTGATACTACATCTAATCGCGTCAGACAAGTCGCGACCATTGGTGCTTTTTCCGCATCCACGGACATTGATAATTGAAACTATGTCCTCCAAAACGGCATAACCGACTAACAACATCGCTGAGCGTAAAAAGTGTAACAAGATGTTCCACTCTTGCTCTTGCCGCAACGTTAAATCGATTACGAATGTTTTGCCATTTAGGTGGGCGAATGAAACTAATCTGGCAAACTGGTTGCCTTTTTCGTTTTCGAACCCCCACCTAAATAGCTTTCTAGCGTCCTCGCCGTTCACCTTCTCTACATCGAAGCCGACAATGTTCATGCCTCGGAAAGTGCTGCTTTCTAGGTGTTTTACCACCCTTTCCACACTTCCCATAGGAACAATTATCGGCTCCATAGGGTTGGTCGGCCAGAACTCAAAAGTGGCAAAAAACCACCTTTTTAACTCTGCTATCCACATTGCCCGACGGATGTTGTGGTCTAAAAATCCAGGAGATTTAAATTTTTACACAGACATACTCTACTAACTCTTTATGTGCATTTTCGTGACCCTTTTTGAACTCTTTGGGTAATTTTACCCACTATTACTCCTTTAACTTTTGGGGAAAACTCTAGCACTTTTGTGCAGAACACCATTTTAACTTTTGAATTTTTGAAATTTTTGGAGCGGGAACTTAATTTTTAGCCTTTCTGGCCGTTGGGTGTCCCTTTATAGAAACCAAAATTGATAGGCAAAAATATGTGAAATTAGGTGTTTTTTCACTCTAACCCAACACACTCTTGCTACTCGATCAGTGCTTAATCGATCACAACCCTGATCTCCACGACTAGTTTCTGCTAATCCCCTTCTTCGCCGCTTTGCGGAAACCAGAGGGAGCGGGAATGACAAAAACCTCCCCTAATGGGATCACCTAATTCGACCGAAGTCTTTTTCGGATCACCTAGGTTTGGCCCTTGCCACCCCTTTCTACCTAATTTTTGTGTTTATTTCTCAACTCCCAGTTGGTAGCTCGTCCGAGAAAGGGCACAGAAACAGTCTTACAAAACACCCCTGACGAGCGTAACCTCCACTCATTTTCTTACCCAACTATTTACAAATAAAAAATGGTTGCTTACCGTCGCCCAAAAAATATGGATTATTCTGCCGCGGGTGCGGCTCCCCAAACTGGACCTCGTCGTCCGTCGCGTTGTACGTCCGAGTACACTCGTTCGGCGTACCCATTTGAAATTTTTGGGCCCGATTCTTTGCACTGAAATAATTTTAAAAAATTTTTAAACCGGATTTGCAGCTGTGAAAAGTAGACAGATGTATAAAACATTTACAGTCTATTCCCTTGCGGCTGCAAATTACCTCATGGGAGGGCTCTTCGGTTCACAATTTTTTCGAAAAAGATTTGAAAAATGAAGAGCAGACGCGGGGCACGACTTTTGAAAGTTTTGAATGATTTTGAGGTGTTAACCAAGAAGTTGTAAAATGAAAAAATGTACGAAAACGGGTCTTTCGCTTTAAAAGCTTTTCCCCCGCTCCGTTAAAACACAATCCTACATATCAAAAAATATGAAAACGGATTTCAACCGTTACAAAACACAATTGGAATAAATATTTATTAAATATACAAAATAAATACACACAAATTGGCAGATTTTGCCGCTACGAAACTACATCGGGCGTCACACTACTCTCTGCTAATTGCGAAGGTACAGTAAGACGATTCGATCGATTTTTTACGTAGTTCTGCCATCGTGTAGTCTCATAGCGAAATATTTTCAGCCTACTTGCTGAAACCTTTTGCCGTAGCAAAAGATTATCATAACCTGCAATTGTTATGACATTATCTTCTAACCTGGAAACATCAGTTATAATGAAGGGTCCTTCCCAAGTTAAGCCTAGTTTCTTTTGCTTATCAACTTTAAGAAGTACCCAATCATTTTCTTTAAAAACCGAGGTTTTAATTTTCTTGTCGAAATATCTTTTGCTAGCTTCTGCTGCTTTCCAGATATTTTCGGCAATAATACCATAAAGCCTGGTTAAATGGTCTGTTAGGATGAATTTGTATGCCTCATAATTCATGGGCATTACTATTTTAAGGGCTTTTGACAAATTCATCCCGAACTTTGCCTCATGGCCCCAAAACAATGCAAATGGCGAGGCCTTCGTCACTGCGTGTGGGCTAGCATTGTAGGCAAAGACTACTGATTTGAGATATCTTGGCCAGCTATCGGGTTCACCGATAGCTACTTTTCTCAGTTGTTTTATTAGAGTTTGGTTGAACCTCTCTACCATACCATTACCCTGAGGGTGGTAAGCAGTAGTGAAGATCTTCTTACACTCTAATAAATCACAAACTGATTTCATTAAATCCTAAGTAAAACAAGATCCATTGTCACTTAGGAGTTTCATTGGTGTTCCATGCCTAAATATTATAGCTTCTAAGAACGCATTCACAACTGAATTTGCTGATTGATCTGGGATCATCTCAGCTTCAACCCATTTTGTGAAATAGTCCTGAAAAACTATAACATAAGGCATTCTTTCTCCCAAAGGCGAAATTCCTACTATATCCACAGATACAATGTCGAATGGACCTTGTGGCACAATGGGTATCAACGGAGGAATAGATGGCTTTCCTGCAGTTGCCATTTGACAGACAACGCAGTATTTTATCCATTCCCTGACATCTTTTTCCATGCCAGGCCACCAATAGTGCAATTTCATGACACTCAGAGTTCTTTTGAAACCCTGGTGTGTCATTATTACAGCACCATGATGCTGATGCAGTACAGAGTCCCTGAGGTCTGCGGGTACGACCAATTGGTCTTCGCTTTCTGCCTCAGTTTCCCTATACAATACACCATTTTCTTCATAGAACCCAGTGTGATACTTCGTGGTGCTATTTTCACCTAATCTATCCCAGATTTACTTTAAGCTTTCGTCTGCTTTTTGCAGTTTGCTCATCAAGTCATCTGGGATCAGGCCAATAGGTATCTCTTTTTCTCCTGATGTTCCCGGTTTATCAAATTCCTCTTCCTTTCTAGGGTGTAACCACTGCACATTGTCTTGTTTCTTAGGTATTGCAGATTTATCAGTTTCCTGATTTTCTTTCTGCACCTTTTCCAAAACACGAGCTTTGCTTCGGGTTACCACCGCTTCTACTCCTTTAGAATGCTCTCTTTCGTCCTCAGGACTAATTCGAGCATCCTCTCCTTCCTTTTTATCCTTGTGGGATTTATTCTTTTCGGGGATGTTGTTCCTCTCGGCCACCAAGGAAATTTGTTGTTGTTCTTGTTGTTCTTTTATTATTCCTTTGACATCGGAGGAAACAACATCCGATTTGAACATGCTTTCCCACTTTGGTGGTGATTTCACCACATCCTCTGGCTTATCCTTTCTAGAGAGAAAGTCAGCCATAGCATTTTGTCTACCGGGCACGTATTCTAACTTGTGGTTGTATTGATTTATGATCGCATACCACCATTTCAATTTGTCATTTGTTGTAGTGTTGACTTTCATTGATAACAGTGGTCTGTGATCTGTCTTAATCAATACTTTCTGCCCCAATAAATAGTGCCGGTAGATTTTGAGGCCGTAGATAATCGCGAGGCACTCCCTTTCAGTTGTGCACCGCTTTTTCTCGTCCTCTTTTAGCACAGGGCTATTGTATGCTATGACCCACTTGTCGTCTCCAGACTCTTGATACAGAACAGCCCCTAGTGCTGTTCCACTGGCATCAGTTTGTAGAATGAACTGGGCTGAGCCATCCATTACTGGGTACCTGAGAAATGGAACCGAAACCAGTGCTTCTTTCAAAGCATTAAATGCTTTGTAATGATCCTCTGTAACAAGCCATTTATTCCGTGCTTTGCCAGATGTGGTATAAATTTTTTACACCACTGGAGCATTCTGAGAAACCTTTGCATACGCTTGACCGAGTCCGGGAACTCAAACTCAATAATAGCTTGCACTTTTTTCGGATTGAGCGAAATTCCATTAGAATCCAAAATATGACCAAGAAAATGTACCTTCTTTGGTAGGAATTCACATTTTTCCGGTTTAAGTGTAAGCTGGGCTCGTCTCAGAGCATCCAGGACCGATTTCAAATTTTCTACGTGTTCCTCGAATGTATTCGAGAACACTATGATATTGTCTATATAAACTAGACATATCTTCCAAACATGAGGATGAAGGATTCTTTCCATCATCCTCTGGAACTCGGCTGGTGCATTTTTCAGTCCAAAGGGCATTACTTTGAACTGAAACAACCCTTCTTGACACAGGAAAGCAGTCTTTTCTCTACTGCCTTCTTCCATTGGCACTTGCCAATAACCAGACTTAAGGTCAAGAGTCATATAAAATTTTGCTCTCCCGAGGCAGTCCAGATAATCATCCATTCTTGGTATTGGATATCGATCATCCTTCGTGACCTCGTTAAAGCCTCTGAAATCAACAACCAGCCTGAGCAACCCATCTTTCTTCCCTACTAGGAATAATGGCGCCGCCCAGGGCGATCTTGATGGCTTTATGACTCCTTTGTCTAGCATTTCTTGCACATGTTGCCTGATATGGTCGGCGTTCAATGGCAGCTCTGTAGTAATGTTTTGCCACAGGGCTAGCATCACCTGTATTAATTTTACAAGTAAGATGGGGAGTAGTTGTCAGAGGATCATGAGGTAGGCTAAATACATCCCGGTATTTCACGAGTTGCTGTATCGCCATCTCTTTCTGTTCCTCTGACACTGTAGCTTTAGAGGTCATTTTGTACAATGCTTCCAGAAACACAACTCCATCGAATTTTTATTCCTTGGCATCGAAAATGCCCTCTAGGCTACTTTCTCCACCATTTCCTGCCTGCAAAATTGATACACCTGATTCTCCCCGAAATACAGAGTTACAGTAGCCAAGAACTTGATTAGGTTCTATCAGGCAACCGGAATCCGTATTATTGGAGATCATCAATACAAAGTCCTCCTTTGAACCATCAACTATAGTATCGTCTATTCTGAATCTCGTTTCTGAATCATCACCTTCTACGATGATTCCATTTATTCTATTTGCCGAAGATTTATTCCACAATTTGGCTTTCACTAGCTGATCTGTTCCATGTGGAATGTAAATTCTATTACAAGCCACTACTGGAACTAGATCTTCCAGTTGCTCAATTGTCGAACATTGATCTTCTTCAATAGAATTTTCTTGTATTGATTCTGCTATCATCGGATTATGCATCCCCACTATTGGAATTGCTTACTTATCCGATGTTAACAAATCAATACTTTTCTTTACACCCATCATAGTCATTGAACCTTTTCCAAAATCTTTTACCGTATTGACTTCCGGATGCGCCAGGAAGTCTGTTCCCAATATCAAATCTTCTGCGGACCCTGGTATTACGATAGCTTTAACTGGAAAACGGCCATAATCACATTGCATTTGAAATTGAACGTAACCATGTGCACTAACTACTTTACCATTGGCGACAGTGACTTTTAGGATCTTAGGGTACGCTGTATACTCCAGTCCAAGTGATTTTTTCAAGAAATCACCCGACATCACCGAACACTGAGCTCCCGTGTCAATCAGTGCCTTTGCAGTAGTCGAACACACAGTTACTTTGATGTGAAATGGCTGTGTTCTAGGGTATCTTGCTAACATATCCAGTTCCTCTGCAGTTGCCTTTCTACCATACTCGGCACTGCATTCCATTTCTGGCACATTCTCCTCTATCTCCATTGCACAATTAGGCAAACCACACAACTTCATCTCCATTATTGGTTCTTGCTGTACACTATTGACACCATTAGTTGGCAGTTGGTCTGTCTGCCCGAAGGCTTGCGACATACTAACTACCTTTTGTGGAACCAACAAGGTATTTGAACTCTGATTTGCGATTACTGGTTGTTGGTCCATTAGATTTGGTCCTGGAAACATCAGCTGGGTGGTAGCCTGTAACAAGCCTGTAACAATCTCATCTGCTCCCTGAGCTTCTTCAACTTTACGTATTCCTGAAACTCGGCTTATTCTTGCAAATTTTTCGCCTCATCATCAGGAAACAAAACTTGATAAGCTCCCCTTTCGCCTTTGTTACCAAAACCTCCTCTACTTCCTCCCTAATTTCCTCTGAAATTACCTCTGAAATTTCCTCTACCTCGGAAATTTCCAAAACTTCCTCTAGGACTTCCTCTTCCAAAGACTCTTCCACTATTTCCACCCCTTCCACGATTTTGTAGACCTTTATAAAAATTCAAGGTTCTACAGTCAATCGTGTTGTGAGTGTTATTTTTGTGGTAAGTACACCATTTTCCTGCTGAACCTCTTGTTGACTTTTTGCTTTCGCTTTATCAACTTTCTGAGTTAAAGCAGTTATGGCTTCTTCTTGAGCTTTGGTCGAGTTCCTAATTTCTTCATAACATTGTGCCATTTTGATAAACTCCTTAGATAAAGCCACCATGAGTGAGTCCTTTTTTGGCTCCTCAACAGGCTGTTGCCGAGGCATTATGGCCTGTTGGGGAGGTACTTCAAGTACTTCATCATCTGCTATATCTATCAATTGATTTTGCGAAGATTGCATTGGAGTTTGCCTTTCTGTGTTTGGTCTTCTAAAGTCCCTATTGCGCTTTTGGGCGCTTTCATAAGGCCTTTGGATTACATTCACATCGGCTTGCTGCTCCTCAGCAATTTCTGCTTGTGCCGTATTCATCATCATGGGCTGCTCTCTTGGCCCAAATGTTCTAATCGCATTCCGGTACTTTAACTCTATCTCATAGACTGCCTGCGAAAGATCATACCAATTTTTGAATTTTGCTATGTCTTTCTGCAGTTCTAATTGATAAGTTAAAGAACTTCTATAGAAAAAGGTTTCAATGATTACTTTATTTTTAAACTCCTTTGTTTCACTCTGATAAACGAGATTCACATGTGCTCGAACCCTTTTTAGAAATTTGGTTGCTGCTTCATCGGGTTCCTGTTTAATATCCAATAAATCCTGTTTGAGCATGTCCAGGTTGCAATCTGGAGCACAATAATTCAAAATCTTGTCTCGGGCCTCCCTATATGTCGTTGACTCTTCAGCCAATTCTTCCCGCAAGTCCCTTGACAAGCGGGTTAATGCTTCTAGTTTCACCTCATCGGGAGTATTCTTTCGAAACTCGCCTTCTAGCTCCACTAGAAAAGCAAGAACCTGTTTACTTGGCATATCAGATTGCAGTAATTTCGGTTTGATCGCCCTTTCAATGTCATAGACAGTTGGGCCTACTTGAGCCGGATTGACCCATAAAGCTGGATCAATCGGAATCATTGTAGGCATAACCTGCTGCCTGACACTTGGGGTCTCTCCCCTAATACAACTGCTCTGTTGTGAGATAGTTGGATTTATCAGACTTGGGTTTTTTACGCCCTCGTCAAAACCACAAGTACTCACTCTCTGCTCCACTTTTGAGGTAGTGGGCAAATGAGCCATATACTGCTCTTTAGGACCGAGACTTGACTTTTGGTCTTTCCGTCTACAGTCTTGCTGAAGAGTGATACCATCATTTTGCCACACTAACTCTTCCTGGCCCTGCTCAAACTTCAAAGCACCACCTTGTTCCAAACAGCCAGCATTGCTTTGCCTCGGTTCATTTGCCTTACTGGCTTTCTGTGAACCTGTATTAGCAATGTTGGCGAATATGCTATCATAAACATCTAACCTGTTCATGATCTGGTCCAGTTTATCCTCCAATGAGCTCTTTCGAGGATTTAGGCGGTGTTCTTCCCGCTCATTGTTCCAATATAATCAATGGTACGTATCGAATAATTGGGCAGGTTTATTTGTCGGCCGGCGCTGCTGTTGATCCAAAACCGGAATGTTCATCTTCGGTAATGGACACGCCTGTCCCGTAATAGGCGGTTGTAAGTATTCGCCTCTCTTCGGGAGGTTCATCGACGACGGAATTTTAAAAATTTGATCTTCATTGGCCGATAATATCACATCGTCATCCTCCCTCTCGACAGCTGTCGAGGTCGTAGGTCGGTTGGCTTCATTTTCCACCGATAAAGGATTCATAATATTAGAGGTATGGACATATATACATTACGGTAGATAATCATTATGGTAGATAATCATTATGGTAGATAATCACTGAAATTCTAGTATTCCGTAGCGCTCAGTAAATGAAAAAAACGCTCAATTATAATGCATTAAATAGTCGGCGCTCAGTTGTCGGCACTCAAATGTCTGGCGCTCAGTTGTCACGGCGCTCAATTGTCACGGCGCTCAGTTGTCTGGTGCTCAGTTGTCGGTGCTCAATTGTCGGCGCTCAATTGTCTGGCCCTCAGTTGTCGGCGCTCAGTTGTCGGCACTCAGTTTTCGGTGCTCAGTTGTCACGGCACTCAATTGTCCAGCGCTCAGTTGTCGGGGCTCAATTGTCGGCGCTCAATGGTCCGGCCCTCAATTGTCGGTGCACCAATATTTTCTATCGACTTTTATCACATAGTCGGGCTTCAGGGCCCATTCTGCCCTTTAATTTACGCAGTTTTTTCAACATGATACTCGTACGCATTTTATGAGCACACTGTGTACAAGTTCCTATGTAGTATGATTTCATGTTCTTTTGGGGGTTTGCATAACAAAAGCTTTTCCATTGCTGGAATGACCATGACCGATGAAGAAAATTTGATGATCAGTTATCAATCGAATGAATGATTTTGTGCACATGTACAGACTATAATATAAAGAGTATTATACGAAAAACTGAAACATATGAGGAGAAAAGATGATGTCAAAATAATTTATCATTCATTTTCATATCAGTTATGAAAAAATACTTGTAAATGCACTTGGTTGAATTTATGTTAATTTTAGAGTCGGAATTATTAATTCTTGCGTGACTTTTCAAATTTTTCTTATTAGTCCTTGTTGAACAATTTATTTCGTCATCATGATTATTTATGTCACTTCTGTTCTGATTGAAAGGGCTTTATTTGTTAAGGAAACGTTCTAAACATTCCAGTATAACTGCACACAAAATAAAGAATTAATATCAATGTAAAAGGGCTTTTATACTTTATGTTCGCTTTTCTTGGAAAATTTTTTCTGTTTCAAATTAGAAAAGCTAATTAGGGTTATCAGGTTTACAATTATTGATTTGTTTATGCACTGCACTTTCGTCTCATTCTTTCTCTCCCAAATATATCTTATTTTCTTTTTTTTGCGACTAATCTCTTCATGATTATCTATAAATATCCTGCAGGGAAAAACATATCGACTTCAGGCAAAGCGAACATCATTTCTATATTAGCCAATCATTCTTGTCCATAAAGGCGTGGCCAAGGAATCATCCAAAAATTTCTGTTAGGCTATGCCTACATCGAAAAGAGATTTTTTAACGTTCAGGTCAATATATATATTTGAAAAATTTTTAAACCAGTAATTTATTCTCAACTTCTGATGAACCTGGCCGAAAAAATATGAGTAAGAAGGGTGGAAATCTCCGAAAAATACGTTCATGAAGCTTTTGGATTCGTTTTACGTTAATAAAGATACTTCAAAAGAGATTAAGGTATTGATCTCTCTCAAAAATGTGTGAAGGAAAAAATGCAAATCTCGATTGAATATCAGGATAAAACACTGAAGATTACCGAAAAACATGAGATAGTACGTTAAGATGATGAGAACTATTAAAGATTAAATGATTTATCTGAAAATGCCAGGAAATGGCAAAAAGGAGAATATGTTTTTCCTTTTTGCTTGTTTCACTGGCTTAAAAGTTCCATATTAGAGGCCTCCCAACATTTCATTTCAGCAAAATTCTAACTGAAAAAAAACTTTCCATTTCCTGAGAAACATATACGCGCCCTATTTTTCAGTCATTTCTGAAAATGCCTCTGCGCAAAAATGGACAAATCTTTGAAAAATTTCAGTATCAGTTATTAAAGTTGATTTTCACAGAAGAAAAAATTTTGGTTCAATGAAAACCCCGAAATCTTTGTAATTACTTATTTGCCATTCTTTGTTAGAATTTTTCATGACTGTATACAATGCAGTGGCCTATACCTTGTTTCCGAAATGCAGGTGGTAAACCAGAGCGCCCCATGGGGAGGGTATGAGGGGGTATTACCCCTACCAACCTACCAGTTAGAAGCATCACATGTGTTCTATCATGAAAACGAAGTATGTATTGTACATACAGTAATCATGTAGATTGTAAAAATTGCTACAAGACAAGTGAATTTCATGTGCATAGGCTTAAAAACGTTTTGTTTTTTAAAAAACTGGGCGCGTGTATGTTTCTCAGGAAATGGAAAGTTTTTTTTCAGTTAGAATTTTGCTGAAATGAAATGATGGGGAGGCCTCTGATATCGAACTTTTAAGCCAGTGAAACAAGCAAAAAGGAAAAACATATTCTCCTTTTTGCCATTTCCTGGCATTTTCAGATAAATATCGCACTTTCAAGCTCCTGCAAGGAAGGTGTAAAAAATTTTTAATGAAAAAGTGTATTTTCGAAGTATAGTACGCCACTAAAATGTGGCAAATTTAACATTTTTTTGGCATATATCATTTATGAAAATTTTTAGCGCACGTTGAGATATTTCGAAGAACAAAAATATGCATCAGGGACAACAAAATACGCTCTTTGCAATGGCGCTACTTAAAATCGATGAATCGAAAAAATTTTTTTTTGTAAACAACATTTATGCAAATTTCTAACGTACTATACATTTTTACAAAAAACAAATATCAAAACTGGGGAGGGGTGGGGGTAGAAAAACAAGCTCGTTTCAATGGTGCAACAAAAGATCTGAAAATCTTAAAAAAATTTTAAATGGGCATTTTCGCTTTGTTTACACTTTCTTTACGCCGCACATACTAGATGTTCAGGTGGTTTACTCTGGGCATTTTACTCAACTGTCGAAAAAAAGAATTAACTTTCTACAACTTATACAACTCAAGATATTTGTGCGGTCATCTACCCCAAGTCGGCCAAATTTGCATATTTTCTATGATAATTAAGTTTACCCTGCAAATTTTCAAACAGTGGTTAACTGTACGGTACGGTCACCAAAATATGTAACGACCTGATTTGTGTGAGGTACTTTACTTTCAACCAATGGTGTTACGGCGGGAATGGCTATAACGGGACAGGGCGCGGCGAGATGATAATACGAGAATACACGAATGATCGACAGTCGCTTGAACATCGAATAACAAAAATGGACGGCGCGTTTGCTTGCAAATAAAATATACGACACGGTTTAATTGCTTTCGAAGACGGTTGCTTGCAAATAAAAGGAACGGCCGCGGATCAAAAACGAAATGATTACAACAATCTAACAACTGCCTAAATCACGCTTTGCTTCTTCTTTTATAAGACGTTTTTGGCCACTCCCTGGGTGTTGTGGGAGGTCGAGCTTCTGTCCATCTTCTTCCACCAATTGTCGCTTCCTGCTACGCTTTTTATGCTTTCTTAGTTAGGCCTTTCTAATGCTTTCCTGGTACTGTATGCTTTTCGTGCTTCGCTTGCTTTCTACGGTGGGCTTGGCCACACCTCTGTGCTTCTGTGCATGCTTCCTGTATCGGTTTCTCTGTATACACATGTTTTGTGGGGCCGCCGCTACTGTTACACTTGAGACTACTGTCTGGCAGGGCTTCAACGTATTTTACTGTGTGCAGGTGTTGTTTACGATTTTTACGGGGGATTACGGTAGCTGTGGAATGTGTAGTTTAGTGTAGGTTCTAGGGGAACAGCTGCCGTTTGTGCAAATTAATTAGGGCATCTTAATTGGCCTATGGGGATGTGAACGGGTCAAAATAAAGTACTTCACGTAATTTTGTAGGAATGTTTGGGTGTGAATCCCAGACACCCTTGAGATGATAAAATACGAAAATGAATAATATTTAATAAATGTTTATCACATACAGTATACTATATATATTTACAGTACTGCTTTAGCAGGTACATTACAGAATCAATGAATTGCATGTTTTCATAAAAAGTTTGTCAAATGAATCACACCACAAATATTTTGCTTGACGACCAAAAACAACCACATCTGCAACAGTTGATGAAAGTACATTGAGAGAAAATTCCATTAACAAAGAAGTAGGACCCCAAAGTCGAATTTCAAAAAACTGTTTCATCAATGCTGTATCTGATGTTTGAACCAGTGAAATGCCTAAGGGGAAGCTATTTCCACTTTCAATCACGTCTATCCGACGATCATTGTATATGTTGTACTTTGTGTATACATATGGATTTTCGAGCAGCATGTCTGGTGATATAGTGTTATCACCAATCACAAAGTATGAACTAGCAAAATGATAGCTGGATAAATTTGTGAACAAAATAATGTGTGGCCTTGGATCTGATCTTTCAGCACATCCCTTATAAGCAAAAGAATCATTCCTGTTTTCTATTAATCGAAAGAATCTCTATATATACATAATTGAAACCAGATCATGCCTTCACAGACTCAGCAGTTAATATAACCCCAGGAAATCATACCCCATAGATTAGTACGCCGAAAAATAAACTTCATCTCCATAAATAAGTGAACCTAACAATCGGGCTGGAAATTTTTAAAAACAAAATATTTTTCATTGGTCCAATTTTTTGCTTAGGATAGGTTGTCTATAGTTTATAAAAAAAGCAGTAAAATACTGTCGGAACAGAATATAACTTTTGAGTCACTTTTAGCAAATTTTCTCCTTATTTTCTGGTTCTAGTATCGAGATACAGAACCAATATTTTTAACAAATGCAAAATGCTAAATGCAAAAAGATGCAAAAAAAATTATTGATTTTTGAGCAATTTTCAGGGTTTTGCTTTCTGTGGATATTCAAATGGGTATTCAAATTCTCAAGGGGTATTCAAATCATGATGCTGCTTTCACAGCTACTGTAGGAATGTATGAATAAAAGAATGAAAAGATAAAATTCTGCAGCATGGTAGGTGAAAGTGCTAGGGAGTGCCTCTAAGCAGGATTTTTCTTCACTTTTGCTTCTAATTTTGACTGTTCAAACTTTCTTGCAGAGTGTAAAAAAAACTATAGTCTGTTAGTTAATTAATAATTCTAGTGTATAGGTAATAAATATATCACAAGGGGTAGACAAGGGCCACCTGGCAAATATAATGATTTATACGAAATTTTCATAAGTATGCCTTCTTCAGAGCAGTACAGCTCCCAAAACGGTACAAAAATTTTGATGAAAATTTAACCAAAGCAGTAAAAATGGATGGGCTACAATATAGGAAAACAAAATTCTGCGGCTTCCGATGGGAAGGTGCTCGGGAGTGCCCATAAACGAAATTTTTTTAATTTTGACGGCTCATTTTTGACACTTTAAACTCTATGAAAAAATGTAATATGCAATTATTTACGGTAAATAATATACCAAAAGAGAGCTCATTCTCTCCTCTACAAAATGAATATTTATTCATCAAATAAGATCAAACCGATCTTGAAATATCGCTTGCTTAGCAAGACTACTGAAAAATGCAGGAAAATCATAAATTTTCAAACTTTGGCATACAGTAGCGGTGCGAATTTTCGTTCACAAGCAAAACGAATGGTACCATGAAACTCAGCGCACGAAACTACCCAAAATATCTGACTTTGAGGTATGATTAATTTTCAACTTATCTTAGGCCTAAATAAAAAAAGGTAGAATCTCTCAGAAATCGTGTCTTAAATAGGTTATATAAATATTGAACTGTTGTTCTTTTTTGGTTGTTCTTACCATCTCAAATTTTTATGTACCTGTTATACTGAAAAGATACGTCTAAGCCTACGGGGGAAAACTTAGAAAAAGCCGGGAATTTTATTTTTGGAAATCACTATGAAAATTTACAGTTCTAAGAATGACTACAATATACCTCCTTCACAATTTTTCAGGCGCGTAATGTTCATATTGAAAAATTTTCCTGTAGTTGATCCCAGGGGAAGGACAAAATGCACAATGACATTTTTTATTCAGTATGCATTGAATGAGTTCTGATAATAGACAATACCTCATGCACGCCCTGTACCACACCACACAGTTGAATGATATATTTTGATCCCAATGTTTTGTACAAAGGTATCTTTTGTGTATCCACTGTATGAGCCTGTTTAACTACTTTTCACCCTCTTGTAATCTTTAAAGGCCCCGGATATTATTTTTATAACAGCAAGAAAATATTTTATCCCCAAATTTAAAGGCTAGTACTACTCGAAGCCAATCAGCTTCAAAAAGCGAAAACAAGCTAGAAAAATTTTTCCAACCTTCACATTTTCCAAAAACACTATTTACATTAGATGGAGATTAAACGATTTACCATTAAATTATTGTTTGTTTTACATTTTGATTGAACACCTTTTTCATATAGAATGCTCATCTCTCCATTAAAATGGAATGGGAATTATTTTCCAAAAGAAGATTTCTCCAGGATGGTTTTCCATAAACTCTCAATGTTATTATCTATAACATTGTGTAGAGCATTCGATTTGCCAGAGAGGTACAGCAGAGATGAAAGCACGGTGTCCGCTATCAACCAGTACGCCCAAAGCTTGCATTCCATTGTTGGGTACCACACAAGTTTGGGAGTCACGATGAAAAATGGTGCAAAAGTATTATTCTTCGACGATGTGAATCATAACCCAGACAAAACAACCATTGTTGTGAATATTGGAGTTGGTGAGCTTTTTCTTTTGGTGGAACTTTTGTCAATTTGAATACTGCTTGTGATTTATGTTGTACAGCAAGTTTATTATAACATTAATAACTCAGCATTTGTTAGGCAGATTGTTGTTGGGTGAGACTGAACTTTGGTTCGATTAAGAAGATGTTGCAACAGTTCAATCACACCCAGAAACCAATAGAAACTTAAAACTACATCCAGACTCTCAGGTACCTCACCAGAATATTCTCTGTACCTACTGATGTTACCCTGGTTAGCTATGAGGAACTAATGAATTGTATATAACTGGAAGTGTAAGGATAATGCAGGTAGAAATTACTCAAAGCACAAACTAGTCCAATCATGAGATATGACAACACCATCTTACTGTAGTAATCTTAGTCGAATATCAAACAATAAACAAATACAGTTTATTAGCTATGAATTGTCTCAGGAACAACTTTTCAAGTCAGGCGTCAAACATAAAAGATCAAAACTGACTTCTGCATTAACATCTACGTCCTGTAGCTAAACTGTGAGTCTATCCATCACAGACGTTAGTTCATGCCTCAAATCGGTACATGTGTTTCCTCATAAATTCTGTTGAGAAGAATTACCTGTTTCCATGATGCCCGCTTTTGTCACCACACCTCAATGCTGCAGTGATGAGTAAACTCATTTTTTCAATTCAAGGAATATGGAAAGTAATTAATCGCAGCAAAGTCAATGAAATAAAACACAAATGAAACCCAATATAGTAAGAGGTCAAGGTAAAACTAGTCTTTTCGTACATATATTTAGATCGTCATTGTCTTTCTGACACTGTCTATCACCTTGATGTTGACCTACCAAAGTCTTCACTCTCCTACTCTTGAAAATACCTTACCTCATCGCTTGGAAAACAAAACATTTTACCATTTTGAGTGTGTATTGGGAATCCACAAAGCGACCAATAATACCACACAATGAATTATGGAGATTTCCGTGATGCACATAGAAAAACTAAAAACATGCAGAAAGCAGCCATAGGGCGTTATGAAAATCATCATTCCTGTCCACTTCTACTGCCTTTGCTCCAAAAGTTGAACATGTAAACCAACAGTAACTCTGAAAGACTTGTAGAAAACATATGAGGATGTAACTGAGGATATAAAAAAGACATGTCCTAATACAGATAGGCTTTTCATCCAATTTATATCCTCAAACTGCTCTTCAATGAACATAGTTATGACCCCCTATGAGAAAAAATGTAAACTATCAGCAAAGCTGGAGTGCATCCCTCACTACGTGTACTTCCATTGTTGGAATGATTTTTACCATTGTACAATCACTCTATCATAAATAGCACTGAGTCCTTAGCACCATCTCATATCCCCAACTCTGCAATAACATTTAGTACTACATGGAATCGAACTATTCCTCCCATGTGCGAGTCACAGTTGCCGTTGGCATATTATTTTGTTGTGATGTGAGTGTGAATGATGAACTCATCATAGGAAGTTTATGGCATTTTAGAATAAGATTCAAAAAGTGATCCTGAAGAAGACTATCAGTTTCTCTGTCTCATATTACAACATGAGGAGAATTATATATATAAATATATATATATATATATATTTTATATATATAACATAAAATCAATGTGATTTGAAGGTACATGAATCCAAAATCTTTATGCACATTATGGCCTATTGATTTTTCCAAGGTTTTTTATACCATGTATATAAATCTTAGCCTAAGCCTAGTGTGTGTAGACTTAACCTATGTATAAAATAACTTGGAAAAAATTCAGTAGGCCATTAAGTGTATAGGTGCAGAATCCTGTAACAAACATTTCTTCATGGGATCATAACTTCTAAGAGTGTGTCAAGACATTATGTCTACTAGTAAATACATGAGAACTTCATAAGAATGTAAGGTTTGAAGATTGAAGAATATTATAGATTATAATAGAGAATGCATGTCTGTGACTATGATATAGTGCTTCTTGTTCATATAGGACTATAAGCAGGACATCTGAAGTGAGGGCTTGGGACTATGAGCAGATCATAATGATTATGGACATATTATGAGTTTATAAAAGTGTTCATAAACTTACAATCTTGGGACCTTTTACAAGTCTATTACTTTCCATAATAAAACCTCTTGTGCACTATGATAAAGGTACATGCCCCAATGATGTGTGAAAATCCTGCCGAAGATCAGAACCCATACTACAGCTTCAACCCAGTTGATTTCATGATAGGCCAGGGTGCTGCATATGATGCTGGGTACTAATCTAGATAAATCTGATAGCACCGCTGCAATCTTCTTTTGCATGGTTGACAAGATCACTGTGTGTGCTTGAGCACTTATCCCAAAATGTTCAGGCTTCCTCAAAAGTCTTTACAAAATTTGTCAGTGGATACAAAATGAGTGTGTAAACAGCATTACAAGCTTGCAACAATTCTGTGTCATAGAGAGCCTGTAAAAGGACATTAATACTTGCGTTTTTCCAAAAAGACAGAATGGAACAGATTGTCAACAGCGTGAAATGTTCAGCCTGAAAATCCACAAAGTATAATGCAATTTTGAGAAAAATGACTGGTGGTAACTTCTAATCAAACTATGTTCCATCAGAAAAGGCTAGTAAAAATGGCACTATACTAGCTGGTTCATGTCGAAATATGTAGAATTTATAGTAGTTATGCAGGCTCATACATGGAATTTTGGAAAAAACATAGCCATGTTTGAGCCGACAAAGGCCATATAAACTTTTTGGAGCAATACACAGAGTGTAAAAAGTACAGCTATGAAAGTATTGTGTGGAATTCCACATGGCTGCAGAAAATATGATCAGTGATTCAATGTGAAAAATTATACATTGTTGTAGAAAATGTGTTAGAAGTAGTTCAATATCATACCATCCTAGCATGCCAAATTTTCTTTCAACTTCAGAAGTACATCAAGGTTATTGGGCTGCTGTGGATTTGGAAAGGTGAGACTGACCTTTGGGTTAATACAAAGGAAGTTACAACAGATGACTAACAAAACACAAACACTAAAATTCTATCTGGACTCTCAGATACTACACCAGGAGGCTCGCTATACCTCAGGCAGAACACAGTGAGACCTCTGACAGGGAAGTTAATATCCACGTCTCCAATTTTTCAACCTTATTGAACCACCCCTAAGCTTACACAACAATACAAATTACAACACAACACATGAATATAAAAAATAGTTCTGATGGGTGTGATGCATAAATCCGCACACAAAATACCCAATGAAATTGTTACCAAAAACACAAAAATAGTGGCAACATAAATCTATGTAAACTTGTCGCTTCCACCACTTTTGCTGCACCCACAATGTCTGTGCACTAACTTGGAGGTCGACCATGAGCGCCTATAGTAAAACCGACAAGGTAAACATCCACCAAACTGGCTAAGGAATGATAAACATGATCTAAAAAGTGCAAACATTCTCTCATGGTCAACTAAAAAATGTACACTACTCAATTGAAAAATTTTCGGTGACAACAAAAGTTGTGTCATAGATCAATCCCTTTGTATGAAATTTTAAGAATTTTAATTGTTTAGGAATTCAACAAGGCTGGCATGCGAAACAAAGTATTTCTGTCTCAAAAAAGAATTTTACTAAAATCAAAATCATTGTCAAAAATAGAAGCCCAAAACTCACTGTTTGCCCAGTGTTCAAATGCTTTAGATTTAAGAGTTCTAAAATTTTACCAATTTGCATTCATATTTTCACAAGTGTTGTAAAAATTTTCAGGAAAATTTCGCCAGTTTTACAGAAATTTTCAGACTAGAAGTTGGAAAACTATTGAAAAAGAAGGCATATAAAAAAGTTTCAACCAGCCAGTCAAATAGTTGATCTGCCGATAACATGGGGAAATATTTTAGAATTCTGAAATGTAAAACCGTAAAACCCTGGATGGAAGCAGTAGTTTCTACAGTAGTCCAAAATTTTAGGGTCATAGTGTTTTACAGCTGTACATTTCAAAATTTTAAATTTTCATGAATTTGTGAAACCTGTTTTAAGCGAAAAATTATTGGTTAAGCAGAAATTTAGAAAATGGCTCATGGTCAACTGAAACGAAAAAAACTATTGGTTAAGCAGAAATTTAGAAAATGGCTCATGGTCAGCTAAAACCTTGACTGTTTAATTTTTCCTGGACAGTAAAAATTGTGTAAAAAACCTTGAAACCTTTTACATGTCCTCTGCATAAATGTTTTATGGTTTTACACATTCAAATTATAAAATCTTTGGAAATTGGAACTATCAACAAAATTGACATGTGAAAATTTGGCTCCTGGCCTGGCAAAACAAAAACAAGTCAATAAGGAACACAGAAAAACTTTTTTGTCATCTCAAGTCGAAAGTTAGTACGAAATTTTAGAATTTCAGAACATAAATCCCTAAACCCATAATTTGTATATTTGGTTCTGTTTTTGGATTCCGGAATTCAAAAAAAATTGGAACTGCTAAAATTCACAATAAATCTCTACCACTGCTAGTGTAACTCAATTTATTGGTCTGATAGAAGATCAGATCTCAGGAATGGAAGAGAAAAATGCGTGTTACTCCAAGGAAATTAAGAAAAAACAGGTGTGTAAACTTTCTTAACTTCAACAGCAACAATCTGCTATGATGACTGCTGCCCTTAATTCTATGTTGGGAAAAATTACACTTCATTACAAAGGCATTTATTGTTGAAAAAATGCAAATTATATTTAAATTTGTGGTGTTGAGCTCAAAATTAAATAAACACTGCCCTTGAATTATGAACACCCCACCAAATATACCATTCAAAAAATAATTGCTGCGGCCTTTATTCAAATTAATATGTTAATTGTAAAACAAATTAATTCCTTGTGGATTAATGAGACTACTCGTAATAAGAAATTATTACATTTCTTTATCCACCTTGAAAGGAAGTCCATGTTTGACTTACTAGATTATGAATAACCCGATATGTGCCTAGTGACATTATACAGGATATAAATGACTATGAGGAAGCTAAGCACATGCTGATGTTCTTTGTTGTCCCCAACTCAGACTGCATTGGCCTTGAGTGTGAACTAGGGTCCATCTTTCCCAGTCTCAGAGGAGACCCTGCTGCCTTCCTCAGTTGTTTTATGACCCATGTCCAACTCCTATTCCAAAGCCGAGACCTAAATTTCCACCACAAAGAAGTCATCAAGGCCTTTCTGATCAAAATGCCAATTTTCTATCAGATGTATATTGGTGAGGATGCCCAAGAATTTTCCACAGTCCAAAACTTGCTACTGATGTTTTAAAAGTGAGAAAAATGCTCGATCCGACTGAAGCAGAGATTGGCACTGAAGAGTGACCCATTCTTGAAATCAAGTGGATTCAGATTTTCCCCAACACCCTCTTACTTCTCCTAATCAAAGACATTATAATAGGAGACATCACCCGAATTAACTGGCGATAATCAGTTAGGTACACCTGATATCCAGGTGAAGTCAGAGAAAACTAGTGGGTACCTATGGATAATTGGTTGTATTCAGAAAAGGAAGTGGGTAGTGTCGAATGTTGTTCATGTATGTGTAGAAACATAGAGAGTGCATATTGAACAATCATTGTGCCCCTTTACTCGGAGTCCTCTATTAGACTAAAGTGTCCTGTTACCTCAAGAATGCTACAAATTTTTAAAGTAGCATTAAGTTTGAAATTATCTTTTACTGCTAATCATTTTAAATGTATTTCAATATGAAAATTTGACTCTATGGTACGATAGGAAAAGAAATAAAAAAAGGTGTTGGATAGTTGTTGCAGTTTTTCACTGAAAAAAAGTATTCTTTATAAAATGATGAAAATTATTCAACTCATAGTGGAATTTTTATTCATAATTTTAATGAACTGTAATGTTGTTGGGGATGGACATAGTCTATCTCCAGGTTGGGAAGAAATAGCCAAAGTCGACGGAATTCGTGTGGATGCCGATTTGCATAGATACCATGCATAAAAGAACCCCTTGTTCATGTTTTTGGTCATTCTTTGTTTATTTTTATAAAGAAAAAAAAGGGGGCCACACCAGTCATTATATATACTGATTTATCATTACATTTTGTGGAGTTAATTGTGTAAATATGACATCCCCCGTTCCGAAAATTGTGATCCACTTTGCAGGGGAGGGAACACAGGTTAGACACCGGATCTCAGGAGAACCAGCCAGCATGCAAGTCTACATGTGCAACTCAATTTTAGGCCCAATTTCTCAGTTTGCCCCTGGTTTGAAGTTACTTGAGATCAGAGTGTTATTGATCTTCTGCAGTTCCTTGGAATGAAAGCAGGTGATCTTTTGTTGAACTTGAGACTAATGAAACTGTTGCAGACTTATTCTACCTAATGGTTCAGCCTAATTAGGTGAATTAGCGAGTGACTGATTAGGTCTACTTTCGATACTAATCTATTTATTATATTTCTCTATCTCAACCCAAGTCTCATTTCAACAAGTGGTGGCTTCTGACACTCAAAGTAACTGGAAATCAGGGGCAAACCACAGAAGTCAAAAAACCGGTTGGTTTTTATAGAGAATTAGGAGGCTATTTAACAAGCAAAGACATCCTAGGTAGCCTCAAGAGTTGGGGGTTGCCCAGAATACCGCCAGGAAAAAAGGTCCATGATTCAGAAAAGCTCATTGTCTTGACTTCAGCTGAAAGTTCTGCTGAAGAAGATAATGGCTCAGATCACAGGCCTTTATAGGTGGAAAATGAGGGTGATAAACCTAGGGCCTCGACAGCTGTTGAAAGGGAGGATGACAATGCGATATTATCGAGGAATCAAGATCACGTATTTAAAATACTGTCAACAACAAACCACCAGAGGAGAGGCGATTTATTACAACTGTCTATTAGTGGACTGGGGCATCCTATGGTGAAGGTGAACATACTGGTAATGGATCAACATCAGTGCCAGCTGATGAACAAACCCGCCCAATTATTTGATAGATATTGATTGTATTGGGATAATGAGTGGGAAGAACACCAGGAAAATCCTGGCAAGAGCTCATTGGAGGAAAAATTTGACAGGATCATGAACAGATTGGACGTTTATGGTACTATATTCGCCAACATTGCTGATAATGGTTCATAGAAAGCCAGTAAGGCAAATGAATCAAGGCAGAGCAATGCTGGCTGTATGGAACAAGGTTGTGCATTAAAGTTTGAGCAAACCCAGGAAGAGTTGGTGTGGCAAAATGATGGTATCACTCTTCAGAATGACTGTAGACAGAAAGACCAAAAGTCAAGTCTAGGTCCTAAAGAGCAGTATATGCCTCATTTGCCCTCTACCTCAAGAGTGGAGCAGAAAGTGAGCAGTTGTGGTTCTGAGGAAGGCGTATAAAACCCGAGTCTGATAAATCCAACTGTTCCACAACAAAGCTGTTGTATTAGGGATGAAAATCCAAATGTCAGGCAGCAGGTTATGCCTACAATGATTATAATTGATCCGGCTTTATGGGTAATTCCGCTCAGGTGGGCCCAACTGTCTATGACATTGAAAGGGCTATCAAACCCAATTTACTGCAGTCAGATATGCGGAGTAGGCAGGTTTTTTTTCCTAGTAGAGCTAGAAGGTGAGTTTCAAAAGAATACTCCTGATGAGGTGAAACTGCGGAAAGAATTGGTTGAAGAGTGAACAACATATGAGGAAGCCTGAGACAATATTTTCAATTATTGTGCTCTGGATTGTAACCTGGATATGCTCAAAAGAGATTTGCTGGATATCAAACAGGAACCAGATGAAGCAGCAACCAAATTTTTGAAGAGATTCAGAGCAAATGTCAATCTTGTGTGCCAGAGTAAAAGTAAAAAGTTTAAAAATAAAGTGATCATTGTAACTTTTTTCTGTAGAAGTTCTCTAACTTATCAGTTAGAACTGCAGAAAAAAATTGGTATGATCTTTTGCAAGCAGTCTATGAGATAGAGTTAAAGTACAGAAACACAATTAAAACATTTCTTCCAAGAGAGCAGCCCAGGAAGATAAATACAGCACAAACGGAAATTGCTGAGGAGCAGGAAGATAATGTGAATGTAATCCAAAGGCCTTATGAAAGTGCCCAAAAATGCAATAAGGACTTTAGAAGGCCAAATACAGAAAGGCAAACTCTGATGCAATCTTTGCAAAATCAACTGATAGATATCACCAATGAAGAAGTACTTGAATTACCTCCTCGATGGATAGGGGAGCTCAGTGTTTTGTTATGTCATATGATTTCTTGAAAAAATCACTTGGACAGGAGTATACAGCATACCCTAAAATCGTGAAAGTCACTGTTGTCAATGGTAAAGTAGTGAGTGCACATGGTTATGCTCAATTCTAAATGGAATGTAATTATGGCCATTTTCTGGTTAAGGCTATCATAATGTCAGGGTGCGCAGAGGATTTGATACTGGAACAGACTTCGTAGCACATCCAGAAGTCAACACAGTAATAGATTTTGGATAAGGTTCAATGACAATGATGGGTGTAAAAAGAGTATTGATTTGTTAACATCTGATAAGAAAGCAGTTCCAAAAGTTGGGATGCATGATCAGGGGATAGCAGAATTGATGGGAGAAAAACCTATGTTTGGCAATCCAGCAGATGGAAGGTCTAGTCCCTGTGGTGTCATGTAATACGATTTACATCCCACATGCAGCAGACCAACTAGTGAAGGCTAAATTGTGGAACAAATCCTTGTGTTGTGCAGGTCTTTCCTTAAGAGGCGTAAGAAAAGATTGGGTCTGAACTGACCTGTTAGAACTGATCCCTTGGCTAAGCCTCGGTGATAGTGCAACAGTCCGTTTATCCCCAGACCTACAACAACAAAGATAAACTTTGTTCTGAATACGGGGGCCTTACCAAGGACCTCCGCAGTCTCCTAGCTGAGACAAGGAATCCCCCCAGGGATAAACTTACTTGGGTATAACCCGAAAGGGGTTTCCCAGAACTTACTTGTTGTAAGCCCGCGCCTGGGCCTCTGGCCCTCCGCCTTCGACGATACGAATAATCTAAATAAATAAACGAATATATTAAGCAATATGTCCGACGAAATATGTAAAAAGAATGTGGGTATACCACAGTAAATAGCTCATAAACAAAAGACGTTGCTGGGAAAATTGTATTTCGGGACGCCAGCAATATAATCGAAAAATATAATAAAAACAAGAATATAGTGAAGAATGATTTCACTATCACTTTTTCGTCTTTCTTTGGCGCTCCATTCTATGCAAATGTCTGCGCCGCTGGTCGTCCCTTTCGTCGATTTGCATGTCGATTTCCCCACACGAATTGGCATCAACAGGGTGCCCAACACTTGGCAGGAATCATCATAGAAGGAGATGATTCAGAAACCAGATTCAGAGTAGACGATACTATACTTGATGGTTCAAGGGAAGACTTTGTATTGATGATCTCCAACAACACAGGCTCTGGTTGCCTGATGGAAGATAATCAAGTTCTTGGCAATTGTAACTCTGTATTTAGGGGAGAGTCAAATGTATAAATTTTATGGGCTGGAAATAGTGGGGAAAGTAGCCTGGAGGATATTTTAGATGCCAAGGAATCACAATTAAATGGAGTAGTGTTTCTGAAAGAATTGCATAAAATGACCTCTAGAGCAACATTGTCAGAAGAACAGAAAGAGATGGCCATACAACAACTCACAAAATAATGGGATGCATTTAGCCTACCACATGATCCTCTGACAACTATTCCTCGTCTAACTTGTAAAATTGACACAGGTGATGCTAGTCCTGTGGCCAAACATTACTACAGAGCTGCCATTAAATGACAACCATATATCAGACAGCATGTGCAGGAAATGCTGGATAAGGATGTCATAGAGCCATCGAGATCAGCTTGGGTGGTGTCATTATTCCTAGTAGGGAAGGAAGATGGGTCGCTCAGGCCAGTTGTGAATTTCAGAGTCTTGAAGAAGGTCACAAAGTACCATCCATATCCAATAACCAGAATGGATGATTATCTTGAGTGCCTCAGGAGAGCAAAATTTTTTACAACTCTTGACCTCAAGTCCGGTTATTGGCAAGCATCTATGGATGAGGGCAGTAAAGAAAAGACTGCTTTCTTGTGCCAAGAAGGGTTGCTTCAGTTTAAGGTGTTGTATTTGTTGTTTAGTCAGTTGTTGATGAGTCACAGGCAGGATTCGGATTCCAGAGTTCGTCCTTAATGTATGTGTTTCCCACACCCACATTTACCCGATTAGCTTAACTAGTTGTACTTAAACCCAACGCTAATTATCCCACCAATTAAGGAAAAGATGAGTTTCCTTAATTGTCTACCTTATTGCGTAAAACCGGAAGGAGAGAATTTTCTACCTTTAAATTATACAATAAAAACAAACAAAAACTTATGTACAAAACGATAGTGGGCGAGAAAAGTAAACAATCAACTCCCATGCACTGGGATGAGAAAAAGAAGGCTGCGCAGTGGGAGGGGACGAGTGGCGAAATATAATAGTGGCCGGTGGGGCGCACACTTAGTATACAAAACATAGGACAATAATAAAAAGAATAATAATTGAGAGAGATCAGTGCAGGCATACTGACGTGCGCTACAGTAAGACGGCTGCTATTGGTCCATGTTGCTCGCTCCACTTGCCACCTATGGGCCTCATACGCACTTTGACAAAATAACGAAAGTCAGTGGGAAACACACTACAACACCCCTCCCCCTTGCAGTAGATTGCCCTAAGCAATCGTCAAGAAATAACCAGAGAGTGCAAGGGGAAGGGAACTGCCACTACAGGTCGTCACCAGGGTTTCCGAAGGGATCTTTGATATCACACAGTGGGATCACATCACACAGTCGTTGGGGTTGTTTGAGCCGATTGGGTGGCGCGTAGGGTGAGACCTCCCAATGCAAGTGCAACTAGCGAGGCTGTAAGTTCAGCAACGCCCCATCTTGCGTTGTCACTCTGTCTGTACCAATATACTGGAGCGCACCAGCATATGATGCCATACGGTTGGGAGGATGAGGCTGGCCACTACGACGGCGGCAACAACAAAACATATTGAGGGCGGCGGAGGCGGAAAGGAGAAAGAATGGCCCAAGTGGGGGCGTGTGGCGGTAGAACATTGCAAGTCGTCTTACTGCCTGGTCTTAGCATCGGCTTGATGTGCGCTGGGGGAAACTAGTACAAATAAAGCACACACTAGAAAATGAAAACAACCGGTATTAGACGAGGTTAAATGAGAAACAAAAACAAAGAAAAAAAACGAACATTACTGTACAAAAACTTTGTGTCAATGGCCGCGATGTTGGCGAGTATCCGAGGCATTTCTAGGTTGTTGTTGATAATCGCGGCAGTTGCCATTGTTTTGGCGGTAGCAGTGGTTACGATAGCCGTGGGGGTCACCAGGGTCATCATGGCCATCAAAGCAAACCGAGCGAGAGTTGCGATTGCGACCGTGATCGGTGCTCTCGCGGCCGTGAGAGGAGGAGGTGTATGTTTGCGATCAGAGCGGTGAAAGAGGATTCACACCGCCGGGTGGCAATTGCCCGGCGATCAATGAAGGGCGGTCCGAAGGCAACCCTGTTGGCGGCAGTGGTT
Organism: Romanomermis culicivorax; assembly: GCA_963922205.1. NCBI lineage: Eukaryota > Metazoa > Nematoda > Enoplea > Mermithida > Mermithidae > Romanomermis > Romanomermis culicivorax. The sequence goes on along the minus strand of CAWUHX010000256.1, from coordinate 123,230 downwards.
GCTGTGGCAACAAATTCCACCAGGCGGAGAAATTGTGCCGGCGCAACAGGGGTGCAGGACAATCGATTTCGCTGTGATACTGTAAGTAAACTTGTTGTATATCGGCTATTTTGGGCGGTTGCGGGAATGGTGCATATTGCGGGTATGCCATCCAGCTGTCAATCAGGCCGACAGCGGTGTTGTAGGCCTGAAATAAGCACAACAGATTGTCCTGTCCTCGGGCTTCGTAGAGAAAAAGTGCCAAATGGGCGGTGTGGATGGCATCAATGACGCCGAGCTTCTCAGCCCACAGGCCGGCGACCCATCGCAGAATGAGGGCGGCCATGTCATGCGAAACAGGGGGTTGTTGTTCTTGATACGAGGGACGATAATCTTCCCAAAAATATTGGTACAAAGCTAGCGAGGCGTTTATTGCCCGAATGTGAATAGCCATAGTGATGCGAATGCCAAGGCGGCCGAATAAATTGATCAAGACCATTTCATGCAACATGGGCCGCGTGAAAAATTCAAGGGATGGATCAATACGCGGCGGATGGCGAGGTGTCAATATTGCAACACAATGCAGTGAATTCATTGTTTGGAAATGCGTATAGTTGGGCAATCAGGTAGCTTCGCTAGGCAACTGCGGTTGGACAGTTGGCGTGGAACTTGCTGGCGGAGAGACTCCAAGGACCAGTCTAGCTGTTATAACCAATTGCAGTTGGGCTGAGGTTGTACTCTGAGCCCACATCTGGGCCGTAGGTGGCAGCAACATGGTGTGAGTTACCATAGTCATCCCAGCAGATGTTGGAGCCGTGGGCAGCTGTGATGTGGCTGTAAGCGGAATCGAAGTTGCAGATGACGTGGCAGGTTCCATGTCCATTGGGGGCGGCGGCAGTAGCGGAGCCTTGAACACATCTTTCGGCAGGTTTTTTAGTGCCTCCATACGTTTTTGAATTTCGGCCTCTCTGTGCAATGGCCTGATATATTCTGTCAAGTTTGGTGGTGACCGGTGGAAACTGCCTCGATACGTGTCTTCGTAAAAACCTGTTGTGTGCACCTGGTGCGTTTACTCACTCTGAGTATGGTGCTGCGGTGCATCATCGCGGGGTTCATGTTGACAGCTGTCGTGGCTGGTTGCCTGAGTTTGCTGAGTTTCTTTATGGTGACGATCATCACGAGAATGAGACTTGTGGTGTGAACGGTGACTATCTGATTGATGAGCTGGCAGCGGTTGTGTTGCTGGCGCTGCTAGTTTCGATGACATGATTTTCGGTTGCACGTGGAAGTTGTCTGGGAGGATTTGCGAGCTTCTTCGCGGGCTTTCTGTTTATGGTGCTGTTCGCAGCGACGGGTTGCTCATTTGCAGGGTGTTTGGCTGCACTCAGCACGCGAGGCACTGAGTGGCGGCATACGCCTTATGCTGGGTTCGTCCATCATTCCCATTTCGTGAGATTTTCGATATGTGGCCTCTTCGTGAAGGTGTTGTTTGCGCTTCACGGAGTGTTCATAACTTGCGGGTTTTCAAGTAGGTTGGCCATGGCGATCTAGAGCCGGCACAGAGGTGCTGGGGGCCTGTGGGGTTTGAACATCCACAGGGGCCGTCAGCAGCACTAGAATCACTGGCTGGGGTGGTTGCAGCATTGGTGGTGGCTGTAAAGCAATCGGCGGTGGTAAAGTGACCAGCGGTTGTATGGCCGTTTGAGCGATAACCGGAGCCGTTTGAGCGATTTGGGTAACAGGGGCTGCCAACGTTGTTGGCGGCAGCAAAATGCGCTGTATCTCTTCCTTAAGCGCAGTGAGGTAATCCATCCAGTGGTGTTCGGGGAACAACATAGTGGGTGGCGGCAGCAGAAAATGATACTCGGTAAGTGCTGCGGCCAGTGTGTTCCTTTGAGTATCTGAAATCATATGCTATATAATGATTTGTTGCGAGAAACGGACAGGAGCACCATACCTAGCAGGCTATGATCGGAGGTTCGGAGAGAACTGCCTAAGTAGCCAAATAGATTCGCGGGTCCACAGCGGGTGCCATTGGGGGCAATGTAGTGGCTGGTTCTATAGGTACGACGTCCATAGACGTGGATTGATTGACTGTGCCTTCTTCAGGTATATCAGTTAACGTTTGGTCGGTGGTTGTTGTTGTTTCAGTATCCATCGCCGCGGGTTGGAGGGGGGCAGATTTGTCCATCGGTACCGAAATGAGGGTTGAGATTTCATCGAGCATCAGTTTCAAGAAATCAGTGATTTGTGTAGCTGTCGCTGTAATATCGGATGGCCCAGCAAGCATAGGAAGGGCCAATGCATCAGTTTACGGCGGCAGCTTTGCTATGTTCAGGTCAAAATTGGCATATCCAAGAGCTCTTCATCAGCGGGTTCCACTTCGACATCAATAGGGCGGTCAAGCAGTTCCTCGGCGGTGAGCCTGTGCACCAAAGCCGTAGTCGGCATCGGGTACGCATACACTGGTGCGGGGAATGAAAATCGGTTTTGAAAGTCGATGATGGCGATGAACATTGAGTAAAGGTGGAAATGGCTGTGCAGCTTGGCCATGTAATCCCATTCGTCGATTTTGATTTCTTCAACGGACGTTTCCATGTAGAATTCCTCACTGAAGATGATCAGGCGTAACCCGAACCAGTTGCAGACGTACGTTCCGGGATTGCTGGCGAAAGATGGCTAACTCTCAGGGATGGGATGCATCCAGTTGGCGAACCGTGATTGTGGGTTCATGCAGTCGCAGAAGGTGGAGTGCGTTTTGGAATTCATATTTTGAGCGTGGCGAAGCAACAAGTTGTTAACATAGGCCTATTCGGCGGCTGAGCATGGCAAAGCTAAAAGCACGGCCAAGGGCATGAAAGACGTTAGCCATCAGAACCAATTGCCATCCACCTGTAAAAAGTTAAGAATGGTGGAGGAGTGATAACGGTAATGAGTACCCTGATAGGTTCGCTCGCGCAATGGTTGATCGGCAGCAACGCGTTTGATCCACACATCGTCAACTTGGTGTGGAATCAGGGGCAACAGGGGGTCAGGGTATTGTAGTCGATCTCAAATAGCCAGTTTGTACATGGGTGAAACTGGGAAGTTGAGTAGTTCGATGATCCATTCGGTAAGGTTACTCTTCATGGCCGAGGTGACGGCTGCTTGAAGGCTTTTGGGGTCATTGAAGATCGATTGCGGTTGAAGGGCCTGATCCTCGTCGTCGGAGACGTCCGTTGATTTGTTCCACTCATCCTTCTGTTTCTTTTTCTTCTTCTTGGGCACTTTCAGGGTGGTGAGCAGCTTTGGATGAGTTGTACCTGTCAAAACTTTGACACTGCTGAAACCCTTAGGTACTATTCCTAAACAGAAAGACCGACCGTGGTCAGACCATGTGCAATCGTACATGAAAAATTTATAAGCAGAAAGAACTTCGTCTCGCATAATCGTGGGGAGAGCCACTTGCGATATAGTGGGATACACTTGATCGGCGGAGCCAGGGGGTAAAACATCTGACAATGCGAGGTTGTGAAAGGCGGCAATAATTGTCTCGGCAAGGTGGTCGATTTCGGCGGCATCAAACGAGTCATGGGGAAACAATGCAAGGGCATTGTAAACCTTGGGGATGAAGCCGTAACGACTGAAAGCCAAGAACAATAATAGTGGATAGTAGGCCTTGAGGGCTGCGTAGGCAAGGACGTCCGATTGCAGGAACAATGTGGACGGATTGTTGAAAAATCACGAGGCAGCCGTGAATCGTAGTGTGAGTATGGAAACGTCTAGTGCCCACATGGTGGAAAGGTGGCTTTCAACGTACGTTTTTCAGGAAAGAATCCAATTCTTCGAGCTAGCTCGTATAGCGGCGGGGAGTTGTCTATGTTGAGGATTACATGGTACGCTTTGAAATGGATCGCTTTTACTGCGGGGTCTTTATTCTTCTTTTGACGGTCGGTCCGGAACTGGGTACCCAAAAGAGCATATATTCCCGCCCAGTCGTCGGCTCCATCGAAAGAAACTATGATGGTGTGTTCCCTGTCGACTAGAGAGAACAGTACGGTCCAGTCTTCCAGGGTAGCCGTGAAGGTTTTGAAAACAAACATCATGCCATTAGGAAACGCCAGTTGTAGGTATCGAGGGTAGCTGGACGCCCTGGAGTCGGCTGGCATAGGCACGGTGAATGGAAAATTCTTCATGTCCACGGCCATGATCGATTCTGCGTCAAAGCCAATGAGGGTGTAGCCTCGGAAGTTTGGTGTGAGTTGGGCGGCCAAGGCCTGCCCCAAACTTACGGGTGAGAGAAATATTGGCGGCAGTAACATGTCTGGAGGTCGGGCATACATAGAGATGTGTCAAGATTCCAAATCAGCCTCGCCGATCAAACGGTTGATGTTGTTTTCTTAAACAAGAGCGAGCGCGATATTTGACGTATGACACATTGGGCACCAAATCGAGGGGGCGAAATAGTGGCAAAAGGGTGATTTTAGAGTGGAACCAAGAGAAAAATGTGGCGTTGCTTGCAATTCGAAAAGAGGGAACACGCTCTAGAGAAATGTGGCTTGGGCGGTGATGTCACTTTGATGGGCGCATCTTGGCAACTGGATCCGGCTATGATAGAGAGATAACAAGAGTTGTCATATGGGGAAATCAAAGCAGCGGCCGGTTGTGGTGTAGCGGTGCCACAACTTGACAATGACGGGATTGTGGCCACTGATCATGGGTTTCTGGCACGGGGCTACAGAGTGGGGGTTCCCATGGGGTCCCAAGCAAAAGAGCATGCAAAAATAGAAGCAAGGGAAGCATAGAAAATAAAAATACCATGGCAGGCAAAGCTTATAGCGTTTTGATGGGGCTGCTGCTCTGCCAAACGTACCTAGCGTTCGTTGACATTGATTGATTTGCGGTACAGTGGGGGCTCATCAGCTGAGGAGGCGGACGCGGTCAACGGATTTGTCATTTTGAAAAATAATTTTTGGAGAGCGGCGGGAAAATGCAACTATTGCGGTTGGAAGGGAAAAGTAGAAGTAAAATAGTAAAAGAATGAGCTCCTGAAAGGTGAAGAAAGTGTAAGGTAAGGAAGTGCAAAACTACACTTACAAAAAAGCAACACAAACACCCCTATGTTAATGGGGACTAAAATCAAACTTTCCTAATTAGTCTCATGAGAGTGATAATGGCCAGGGTTGGGCCGAAATAAACCTAATGGCCTGGCGCAGAACAGAACCTAACATTAAAGAAGAAACCCCCTCCTACGGCAAAAGTGTGGAGACCGGGAAGGTGTGTAATGGGATGTTGTAAAGCCGGTAAAGTGTGCTGGTGGTGAATGGTGCAAGGGGAAATTACTGCTCGGGGTATACGTGATCTGCATCGCTGTCTCCTCAAAATGGTTGCCATGATCTAAATTAAACAAATGCTAAGATTGTGTACAACTCAGCATGATGAGCGCCATATCACAAAAGAAAAATTTCAAAGCAAACTATTGGTGGTGGAAAGTGTGAGGCAGACACGGTCCACCAGCTTCGAGTTCCAACGCTTTTTTGGCTGGTCAGGGTATGAGTAATTTCAAACGCGTCATGAACATGGTGTGCGGTCAGCCAGGCGCATCGAGTGAATCGATGGTGAGTACATTTTCGGCTGCGTGAGATGCGTCCGTGATGAGAAAAGGTCCGATGAAGTCGGTTTGGATTTTGTTCCCCTTGCATGTATTGGTCAAAAGAACAAGGTCCTTGACAGCGAAATTGCAGTTTTTTGTGATCGAAATATTCTTTGCTGACTGCGGCTGCTGAATCGAGATTGGCTTTTATCTTCTCGTGCATCTTGAGTTGCGCTCGCCTTAGAATATGCTGATAAGCGTCCTAATTCAGCAGCAATGTGAGTCCGCTGGTGCAGTCGTAGTCGAGGGTAATGCGTGGTTCCTAGCCTCCTAATAAGCTGAAAGGCGAATGGCACGTAGCTGTATGCGGAGTGGCGTTGTAAGCAAATGCGGCATATGACAAGTATCACTCCCAGTTGTCTGGGTCGTCAGCAGTGAACTTTTTCAGTTGGGTGATCAACATTTGATTGAAAGGCTCGACCATTCCGTTGCACTGTGGGTGGTATGCCGTTGTTTTGACTTTTCGTATTTTGAGTAGGTTGCAAATATCTTGCATGAGCTTTGATGTGAAACATCCACCTTGGTCGGAGAAAAGGACAAGCGGGCTACCATGCGTTAGGATGACATTGTTTCACGAAACATTCCACGATTGTTGAGGCTTTTCAGTCAGGTATTGGATGCGCGGAAACCCATTTTGTAAAATAATCCTGAAAAACAATAACGTATGGGCGTTTCTCACCTACCGGAGAAATATTGACAATATCAGTTGCCACGATCTCAAAAGGATGTTGGGGCAGTATCGGCAACATTGGCGGGGGCGGTGACGTTTGGGGGTTTTCTTCCATGGGGGGGAGGGCACCAAAAATGAGCTTTGATCGCTGCTAGCATGCGGTTAGATCCTTGGTTGTTCAGGATTTTGGGGACGTGGAATTGGTGAAGGGTTTGGTCGACCATAGATGCCGGGACAACTAGCTGGGGGTTGTCTTTGATCTGGCGATATAAGCGTCCAGCTTCGGTGAAGAAGACTGGAGGATGTTTCGCGGCATTTTCCGTTTGGAGAGTGGTGATGATAATGGTAACGGCCGGATCTGCGGCTTGTGCTTGTTTCACTTCCTCGTGGGAAGGGATTGTAATGGCTTTGGCTGGAGGCAGCTCGTAGACAGCGATCAATGGCATTGAATTGGAGAGTGTGGGTTGACTGATGGTCTTTTTGGTCATTGCACGAGTGATGGTGTTAATGTCTACGTCGACTTCCGTTGTCAGTGTAGCCTCTGCTGGGAGTATATTGGGTACCATTAAGTCGGCCGCCGTAATTGCACCAGCAGGGTGAAAATCTTTACGGAAAATCTTGGCAGTTAAATTTTGGGTATTCGGAATCGGTGTTTTGTCGCGTTCGTCTTTTCTGGATGAAAAATTGGCACAGGCGTTGTCTTTACCTTTAACATATTCAACCTTGTAATAATAATCTTGGAGGTTTATCGCAAATTGTTGAAGGCGCGAATTTCGGTGCTTTTCATCTTTGAGCCATTTGAGGGGCTTGTGGTCGGTGCTCACAATAACTCTTTGGCCATACACATAGTGGGGGTACATCCGGAAGCTGTAGACAATGGTGAGCCATTCGTGCTCAGTTGTTGTGTAGCGGGTTTCGGCATCAGTGATTATGCTGCTGTTATAGGCGATGACCCATTGATTGTTTCTGTTTTCCTGATACAAAATTGCTCCAATGGCGGTTGTACTGGCGTCAGTTTGGATTACGAATTGAGCTTGTCCATCGTAGACCGGGTAGCGTAGGATGGGCGATGACATGAGGGCTGGTTTGATACCATCAAACGCGGCATGGTGTTCATCTGTGACAATATATTGGGCGTCTTTTCGTAGGAGTCCGTGCAAAGGACTGGACAAGGTCGCCAAGTTCGGGATGAATTGTTTGCACCATTGGACTAAGCCTAGAAAACTTTGCATACCTTTTTTGGTCTTCGGGAATTCGTATGACTTTTAGCGGCAGGAATTTGCATTTGTCTGGCTGAAGCGTGAGGTTAGCCGCGTGGAGGGCGTCAAAAACGATTTGTAAATGCTCCAAATGTTCTTCCAACCAGTTTGAAAAAATTATAATATCATCGATATAAATGAGACAAATCTTCCAAATGTACAGGCGGAGGATTCTTTCCATTAGGCGTTGGAATTCGGTGGGTGCATTCTTTAGTCGGAATGGCAGAACTTTGAACTGGAACAAACCTTCTTGGCAGATGAAGGTTGTTTTATCGCGGGAGTCGGCGTGGAGAGGTACCTGCCAGTACCCTGCTTTGAGATCCAGCATAGTGAAGAATTTCGCTTGTCCCATTGCATCCAAATAATCGTCAATGCGTGGGATCCGGAACTTGTCCCTCAGCATGACGTTGTTTATTGAGTGGTAGTCGACAATGAGTTGCCAAGAGCCATCTTTCTTCTTTACCAGGAACAGTGGTGCGGCCCAGGGTGAATGGGATTGTTCTATAAAGTCATTGTCCAGCATTTCTTGAATACGGCAATGTACAATCAGTCTTTGTTCCATCGTGGTGCGGTAGTAGTGATGAGATACAGGTTTTGCAGTGTGGGTGTCAATGCTGACCGTCAATTCACTAGTGATAGTCGGTTTGTCGCTGGGGAGGCTGAAAACGTCGCGGTTTTGGCGGAGCATAGAAAGGGCCTCTTTCTTTTGTGTGGCAGTGACGTAAGTCTTTTTGGTCATCTTGTTCAAGGCGAAGTCCAGTTTTTGTTGTGCGGTGTGACATGGGAATGATTTATTGAGGGGGGCGGGTTGGTGATCGGATAATTAGTGATCTGCGGCGGCGGTCGCTACTTGGCAATCAACGTAGGGTTCCATGTGACCTAGGGTATGTTTTGCCATGGCGATAAACTGGATGTATTATCTGGACCGACCATCAAACTTCATTAGGATATGGGTTAACCTGGCAAACTAAAATGGACAAGGTTTTTCCACTTATGGGGCAGTTCCTGGTTTTTATTCAGCCAAATCCGTCCAAAGTATGAGAGAAAAGGGATGGAATGATGAAAGAATTTTCTTTATGGCTGAAAGGAAAAAATGAGAGTGAAGGAGAAGGAAAGAAAGAAAAAGGGTAGTAAGGGAGCAAAAGTGGAACAGAAGGAGGAAGAAGGCAAGATGGTGACTTCCTCCATCATATTGACCTCAAATTCCAGGATTACCTCCAGTACTACCCCTACATCCCTCATTTTTTCAACTTCAACTGGAAAGCCATCAGTGGTTACATCTTAATTGGCAACTGCAACTTTCGATAGAACATCACATACTAGTCAGGCTTCAGACCCCATAGGCCTCGCAATGTGGAAGCCAATGCCGAAAGGTCAGGCAAAACCCAGCAAGGGCTGAAAATCAAAAGTGGCAGCTCATCAAGTACAAGGGGTTGTTCCTGGTAAAATTAAGCAGGCAAAGGCTGCTCAGGCATGCCTGAAATGACTGCAGAAAAATTTAAGGACAGTCTCTTTGACTGTTATGATGTCTATCAGCCAATAACCAGAGAATCTGGACCCATTTGATTTTTTACATGTGCAGTGTCCGACTATTTTGCTTTCAAGCGTTTTGAGTCAGAGAGAGTGTTCCTTATGGTTATTGATGCCATTGGGGAAACATTTGGTGACTATGAATAACAGTTCAAAATCCAGGAAGAATTTCTCTATGATTGGACCAATTCACCATTGGAACTCTGGGAAAGAGTCATTTATGACTTTGTCCCCTGGTGGCTCAAAGGAGAAAGAGCACCTGATGTGTTCTCCTCAGTGAGGCATCTGGTGATGATGCTATTCCTTGTGTTGGAATGCATCCTGCTGTGTCCTATGCATATTGGAAACATTTATGCCAGGGCGATGCTGGTGGTGAATAACCGACTGTTCAGGGTGTATAACAGCCAGGATACCCCCTTGGAATTCAAAACAGCCTTTCGATCTGTGATGCTCAGTAGCAATCACCTCGCGGAGTGATGGGAGCCAAAAGGATTGCCAGTTCAGACTTGCAAACCTCTGTTAAATTCAGTAAAGCTCAGGATGGTAAAAGTGGCAAAACTTTGAAGGTTGCTGGACCTCAAGGTCAAGGTCGAGGCCAAGGAAGCCAAGAATTAGCTTCGAGTAGGCAAGTAAAGGTGCACAAAATTGGTAAAAATGGGGAAGGCCAATTCCAGTTCCACCACCCAAACGAGGGTGGTCATGGAGCCGTGCATTATAGCAATGCTGCACCCCAGGTGCAAGGTAGAGGTGGCCAGCATTTGCAATGGGTGTGGACGCCTTACATAGGTCATGGAGGAGTGCACAGAGGGGCGCAAGGAGTTGGCATTTCGCAACAGTAAAATATAGAAGCAAAGGTTTTTTGCCCAAAAACCATTGTTTTCGCATTTATTTTTCACAAAAAACAAAAAATACAAAAAAAATATAAAATCACAAAATTAAAAAAAAATCATAAAATACAAAATACAAGAAAAATCTTTTCTTAATTGTTGCGTGCTTTAAATTATTTATTTGTTTTCCTACCTCACATTGCCCAAAATGGGCATGTAAAAATTTTATTTTTCCGCTCGATCTCGGTTTAAATCTCCCCTCATTTTTTATTTTTGTTTTTTTGCTCAATTGACGAAGCCTGGTATTTGATTTTTTTGTGATAATTCCTTTACTAATGTACATAATATGTAAATTATTTAGATTTTTATAGAAAATTTTGAGGGGGTAGCATTGGAAAGGTGGCCAAGACTTCATGACAAAACATGCAACTGGTATGAGATAGACAGATATATATTCTGTTTCTGGCATCAATCATATGATCGAAAATGAAAGATCATAGGAAGGTAGGTATCCGAAGACCCTCGGCCATTGTGCAGGTCAAAGTGGATCTGGCAGTACGCCAATAAAAGTCAAGCTGATGCAGAGTTGTCGATTGGTCATTATTCAGACCAAGAGGTAGCGCACCCAGTTGGCCTTGTGGACATTTGAGTATACCTGGTAAAAAGACTTGACGTAAGAGGGTGGTCATTGGGAAAGCTATCCGCAATGGGGCAAGAATGACCAAAAAAGTTCAGAAAGCGACATTTAATGTATTAGATTCTGAAAAGTTCCCGAATTGTCATCGCGGTGTATTATGAATCTTTTTAACCTCCCATTGGTCAGTTTCCAGGCTCGAGGGATAATGGGGATGGACATAGTCTATCTCCAGGTTGCTAAGAAACAGCCAACGTCAACGCAATTTGTGTTGACACCAATTTGCATATACACCATGCATAAAAAGGTTGGATGTTTATGTTTTTGTTCATTCTTTGTTTTTTTTATTAAGTAAAATCAATGGCCACACTGGCCATTATTTATATTGATTTATTATCATATTCTGTTGAGTTAATCGCCCAAATACATTTCCCCATTCAGATAATTGTGATCGACCTTGCAGGGGAGGGAACACAGGCTATACCCCCGATCTCAGGAGAACCACCCAGCATGCAAGTCTACATTTTCAACTCTATTCTGGGCCCGATTTCTCGGTTTGCCCTTGGTTTGAATTTACTTGAGATCAGAGTGTTATTGACCTTCTGCAGTTTCTTGGAATGAAAGCAGGTGATCTTTTTTTGAACTTGAGACTGATTGAACTGTTGCAGACTTATTCTACTTAACGTTTGGGCCTGATTAGGTGAATCAGGGAGTGACTGATTAGGTGTGCTTTGGATACTAATTTATTTATTATATTTCTCTATCACAACCCAAGTCTCATTTCAACAATGTACATTATGGAATACATTGTCCTCGGCTTTTTAAAAAATCTAGTTTATTAGAAAATGCCTGTATGGGGCGGAAAAAAGAATATATTTGCTTCAATAGTTGCCATGCTAGAAAAAGAAGTGAACTAGATTTTTGAGAACTTGAGTCAAAGTTGTAAAAAATTCACTTTCTCTATATTAGATTTTCATTCTTTCTGAAAAAAACTTTCCATGTCTGTGAAAAAGTACATTCTGCAGCATCATGCATTTTGTGCCCCCCCTGACATCAACTACAGTAAAATTTTTCTATATGAAAAATATACACACGTGATTTCAAACGTAAAGAAGTGGTAAACCCATAGCATTCTAACTCCCGACCAATTCGAAACTCCTGCCTCTCACACTAGCAGAGAAATAGTGAGGGAGGCATATTATAATCATTTACAGAACCAAAAAGAAACCTGGGGTTGGTTTCACTAACCCGACACGAGGATATTCTCAACATCGGGATTAGATTGATGTTTCTGAGGTTGAGCTAATCACAATGTCCAAATTATTCTCTTCCAATGCACAGAAAAGACACTTCAGGATTAACTAATACTGATGTGTAAGTTCGAGTTTGAGAATTGTAGATATTCTTATATTTATTTGCTTTAGAGATAAGAAAATTATGCAAAAATGTTAGTTCAACCCGACAGCTTGAGCTGGGGATAATCCCAACATTGAGCTCGTTATAATCCTCTATATCAAACCAATTCGCCTTTTTGTTCGAGATTACCTTGAGCTCAAGCTCAGACCCCTTTAGTGCAACTGGGCCTTAATACAGTCATTGAGCACCAATCTGCAAGTGGGATTCAGCCCGGTTTATATTAGAGATGCACACGAAATACCCTACCTGGTTACCCCTGACTCTACTGGCACTCCCACGGCAATGGTACAGCTTTTTTGAAAGTGAGAAGGGAGCAACAGGGATGGGTGAAATTGCTCCCCTTCTGCAATCCAGCAAAAAGCGGTCTTTCTGTAATCTCAGTTTGAACTGTGAATGATGTTATTTTGTTGAATAGTTAAATAAAAGAGAATAAATTTGTCTTTTTTTTGAGAAAGAATAAAAATCCACTATAAAGAAAGTGAATTTTTTCTAACTTTGACACAAGTTCTCAAAAATCTAGTCCACTTCTTTTTCTAGCATGGCAACTATTTTCTTTTTTCTGCCCTATTGGGGCATTTTCTAATGAGCTAGTTCACTTCTTTTTAGTAGGCCTCAAGCATGCACCAAAATCTTCATAGAAGCACATTAAAGTTTTAAATGTGGTCAATTTCACGTCAGAAAAACAATAAAAAACAATCTTTAAGCTACGAATCCTCCCTTTTGGTAAAAGATGTGTAAATCACGTAGTACTTAAAAAATGTTGTAAAAATGTTGTAAAAATGTTGTAAACAGACTGAAAGGTGACTATATCTATTGAATTCTTCATGGTCTAGAATGCCTCAACACAAAAAATTACATAAATACCTCTGTTTACACAAATGACTATTTTTCGTGTAAAATGACTGCCTCCATTGAATTCCTCATGGTCAGAATTATATTCCCTCAACAAATGCAAGAATACAATCGTTCACATTCAATATGGTTTTGTGTGTAAAATAATTACATTCATTAAATTCTCAATGATCGAAAACCCCTTCAGAAGAAAAATTTACGTGAGAAATAATTTTTTGAAGAAATTGATCACATTCATTAAATTCCCTGTGGTCGAAAACCCCTTGCTCAAAAAATCATGAAAACACACTTGTTTACACCCAGGATAGTTTTTTATATAAGATGATCGCATTCATCAAATTCCTCATGGTCGAAAACCCCATCCACTGAAGTTCACACCCGGGATAAGTTTTTGTGCAAAGTGATCGCATTCATCAAATTCCCTGTGGTCGAAAACCCCTCTCAGCAAAGAATCACGAAAATGCGCTTGTTTACATCTGGGATAACTTTTTCGTGTAGTGTGACCATGTTCATCGAATTCCCAATGATCGAAAACCCTTGCAGCCCAAAAATTCCAATTAGGCCACCGGTTCAATTGAAACTGCAAAAACTTAGTAAAGTGCATTAATGCGGCAAAAAATTATCTTTTTGAAGCCATAAGTATTATATAATTGGGGAATTTGGCGTTTTTCGGGACTTTGGACCACCATATAAATTGAATTGAGGCCATATTTTAAAAAATATGAAATCACATTTGAGATTGCACCCCCAAGATGCTTAGGGTGAAGTATGGAGGTTGAATATGGCACACTCATTGCTGGGCATGGTGGAACTGGGGCGGCCTTAAAAAGTGCATTGTTTGCACGTTTTTAGGGCCCTACTGAGCACCACTTGCAGATAGAAGCAAAATGGCAAAAGGCACCCCACAGTTTGCCCATATCCCCGAAATTATGAAAAAACTTAAAGGTTCTAGCTCTTACCATTTCGGCTATAAAGGTTCTAGCTCTTACCATTTTGGACACCAATTACTGGATATCCATCAATTCCTCAGTCTGCTCAGGATCAATCTACTTTCAACTCCTTCTTCCCTCTTTTTTATGGTTGTACCAATTCTTGGCTTTCAATTTTATTGGTTTGAGTTCCGAAATTGCAAAATTGGACTTAGAAGACATATTCCCATTTTGGTGGGTACTTGTCCTTAGCTTTTTTGGGTTCATCTTTTCTTGAGACAAAACTAGCCATCATATTCTGTCTACTGGGCTCAACCTATGATTAAATTGATTTATAATATAATACATCTTTTAAACTTGTCATTGGTTTGGGTATTGACTTTCATTGATAAAAGAGGTGTGTGATCAGTCTTGATCAATACCTTTTGACCAAACAAATAATTCCAGTAAACTTTAAGACCATAGACAACTGCCAGGCATTCTCACTCCATATCACACCACTTCATTTTGTCTTCCTTGGGGATTCAGCTGCTATAGGCTGTTACCCATTGATCATTTTTAGTCCTCTGATAAAGTACTGCTCACAGTGCAGTTTCACTGGCATCTGTTTGTAGAACGAACTCTGCTGTTCCATACAAAACAGGATACCACAGAAATACCACTGAGAATAGTGCTTCTTCAGTTCCTCAAAAACTCAGGGATCTTCCTCTGTGGCTTGGAATTTCTTTTTTCTCATAGGGGTAAGCTTGTACAATGGTTCAGCCAGCTGTTCAAAGTTCGGAATAAATTTCTTACAGGCAATAAATGCAAAAATTATTGCATTTTGCTTTCACTTCACAAAAATTATTCCATTTCGCTTTCACCCGTGAGATTCTATTTTCGTCCAGTATGTGTCCAAGAAATTGAACATTTTTTGGAAGAAATTCAACTTCTCAAGTTCATGTTTTAGCTTAGCTATCCCAAGAGCTTGCAAGACCAACTCTAAATTCTCCAAATGTTCATCAAATTTCTTGGAGAATACAATAATATCATCGATATACACCAAACAAACTTTCCACACTAGACCATTCAAAACTTTTTCCATCATTCTTTGAAACCCTGGAGGTGTATTTTTCAGTCCGAAAGGCATGACCCTAAACTAGTATATGCCTTCCTGACATATAAATGCTGTTTTCTTCTTGCTACTTTCTTCAAATGAGACCTGCCAATATCTTGACTTTAGATTCAAGGTGGTATAAAATTTGGCATTACCAAGACAATCCAAAGAATCTTCCATTCTAAGTATATGATACCTATTGTCTTTTGCAACTTCAGTTATACCTCTGAAGTCCACAACTGGTCTCATGGTGACCAGCTGGGTTCAAAATTGGCATATTGAACCCATATTATTCAAATTCATCAAAACATAATCTTCCCATGTACCATCAGCCAATGTGCTATCCACCCAAATTTCTTTTCATATTTGATCCCCTCTATGACTATATAGTTCAGGTCTGTTTTTGAAGATCAATCCCATAATATTGCCTTAATAAGCACATCAGTTCCATATGTTATGTATACTTTGGCACATGATACCACTGGAACCACTGTACCTAATTGGCATATTTTGGCGTGCCTCAGTGTTAGTATTACATATGGTCACATTAATGTGAAATGGGAGAGTTCGAGGAAACTTAGAAAACCTTAATTTCTCCTCCTGATTTGGAATTATCTCATGCTTGAAGGCCTTTGTAACCTTTGAATGATCTTCTTTCATTATGGCACACTTCAATACTCCAGGCCATTTCATCTCACTAACACCTTGACCCATTGTGGCAATGCTATCAACACTTCCAGCAGATCCCAACTCTGTCTGACTCTACGTGGATGGTTGACTACTGGAAACCTCTTGCACGCTTGGGCTAGGGTTACTGATTTGAACTAGACCTTGAGGGGAAAGTGTGATCATCAGCTATTGGCAGCTAGGCAATGGCAGTTGAGGTCCCATATTGAGTTGCTCATTCTATAATCTATTCTGGTAATCAATGAATTGCTGATAAGAATCATAATCCACATTATCAACATAATAACCTAGGACATGAGCTCCTCTACTGCTCCTATCAACATATTGCCATCTAAAAGAGGATATGTTGGTATACTTTTGCCTGAAACCTCTGTTTCCACAATATCAATTTTCCTCATTATGTCTTTGTACATTTTTCTATTCAAGGGTTTTACACTCATACATATCATGGGAATTATTTTTATGTTATGGACAATATGGTTTCGTGAACTCTTTTCCACCTTGCTTTTGGGGTTTGGCCTTATTAACTTTAGCAGAAATTTCATTTAATTTAGCATCAGTTTTTTGACTTACCTCTCAATAACAGTCAGTCAACTTCACAATCTCGTGTGACAACTCTGTCAGAACAGAATCATTTGTAGGTTCCTCAGGCACTTTTCCCCTTTAGGCAATAGTAGCCATTTGAGTCCCCTGTCAGTTTTTCCCCTCTATAGAAATGTTCTTCTTTTCTTATGCAAAGATCGGGGTTTGATTCCCTCTCCTTGCTTGCTGTCACATAGCTTTATTTTGAAACTACCTTTGTGGAGCATTACAGAATTTATTTCTACAGACATGAACCACTTCAGCTTGCCTTTCACCCATGGTTACTTCATTTATCACAATTGGAGATTCGGATGTTCCTCGCTTTTTATAAGCAGCTGTATTCCCCTCATCTATCTTGTGCAAATCCTCTGCCAGATCATGCAATGCCTTATACTTCTCCTTTTGATCCAGTAGTTCCATCTGATAATCCTCAGTTGCTTATTACAATAAGGTATCAGTAATGAAGCCATGTTTGAACTTTTCAGTCTTAATAGGATAAAACCTCCATACCAGCATGCTGATTCTCTTAAGGAATTTAACCGGAGGTTCATCAACCTCCTACTTTATGTTCATCAGTTCCTTTGCTTGCATACCGACATTTGAATCTGGAGCTTGCAGTTTGAGTAACTTTCTTCGGATTTTCTCTTAGCTTTTGAACCTTTGGGTAGTAGCTTTTGTTACTGCTTTAGAAAGAGCTTGTAAGGCAGCCAGCTTCTTTCTATTGGTAATTTATAATGGGAACTCTGCCTGCTAATCATTTAGGAAACTGAGAACTGTGTTTCAGTCATGTCATCTAGGAGCAACTTTGGCTTTAGGGCCTTCACTATATCTGACACAGTACGTTCCAATCCACCCACTGAGGAATCATTAGAATCTGATGAATCTTCTCATCCAGACTTTTTGGAGCATTTGTGTTTCGACCTAGTATCTTTGACTCCTAAATGACTACATGCTGCTTCCTCATCAGCCTCTTGGAAAATCTGTGCAACTATATCACATGCCTGCTCTTTAGCAGCATGTTTTTCAGTTACATGTCTTTCCATGGAAACGTTTGATTTCACAGCAGATTTGTCTGTGAGCTTTTGCTCTAAGTCATATGCTTCAGTCTGCTGTAACCTCTGGTCATTGGCATAAAAGGTTGCAGATGTCATTGGCAGAGTTCCACGCACACTCTGAGTTTGCAATGGTCTTTCAATAGCTCTATTCACCTGGATATACTTTTCTCCCAGCTCCAGAACAAACCTTTTTAATAGGCCTTGGACACCAGTCAAAATCTGCCATTTTATTAATTTTGAAATTTAACCATTGAATTTTGTCCTCCTCTTGGCTCATCTCAAATCCTAATTCATTCAATGGGTCTTGATGCTACTCATCCCAAATCATATCCAAAAGGTCTCATCCATTCTCGATATGTATTGAATCATTGTCGACCTCATTTAAAACATTCCTCTTTCACATATAAATAGATCATTTTGATCCTTGAACCATTTCAGTCCTCTATTGATAAGCACAATATTTCCAGTGTCTCTATCATCAGCAGTAAATAGTTCTTTTGCAACGCCATACCATGATTGATATTATTCTTATTGGCCATTATAGGTGCAGTGTCAGACGCACTTACTGCATCCATATTCACCTCAGCCTTCTCGCTTATGACATATGAGTTGGACACCTTTTGCTTGCTCATAGTACTAGATACCATAGGCAGTGCAAAAGATTTATTGGACTCATCACACCTTGTACCATGCGGAGTCCTTGGTAAAGTTGTACAAAGTTGAAAAAATTGGTTGAATCGTCAGCATTTCTGGACATCTTGAGTCCTAAATCTTCGTAAAAGCCTTCGATTTTTTTAGTGCTTCAGGTGACTCTGCGGGCTTTTGCATTGCAAGTGTCAGAAGACACCTCTTGTTATGTTTAGTTCTCTGCTTAAGTACGAAGATGTCAGCAATATGACTAAAGAGTCTATGGGCTTGTATCAAACCATCTACCATAG
Source organism: Romanomermis culicivorax (assembly GCA_963922205.1). NCBI lineage: Eukaryota > Metazoa > Nematoda > Enoplea > Mermithida > Mermithidae > Romanomermis > Romanomermis culicivorax. Next base: position 105,144 of record CAWUHX010000256.1, on the reverse strand, counting down.
GTCACTAAAAGGAGCTTCCTTTAGGTAATTGGCTGAACACAGTGCAACAGTTCTTTAGCAGAACTAAGCACAACCCTCAGTCACTAATAAGTTACTGGAATCTCTAACTCTTACAATTGAAAAGCAATCACGGCCCTCCCAGATGCTTCCATTAAGGCTAACACAAATACAGAGAATTCACTATAACAATATCCAGGAAAGACTAGGTCTTTCCTTGGTGATCTGTCCTGGTGAATTGGCGCCCTCCTCTACTAGGTGGGCAAGAACCATAATTATTATCCATAATAATATAATTAAAGAAATATGTAAGTAAGTTATGGCAGTCAGCATTCTGTTTTACTAGGTGGAAAAATAAACAAACAATGCTTAATGGATGCCACTCACCCACAACACAGAAAAGCAACATGAATGAATAATCACCCCATTTCTGGCTGAATTGTGGCTTCACCCGATTCACCAATTTTGCATAGATGTGGGATGACTGCTATGGTAAGTACATACACACAATTTTCTACGAACTTTTATGCACCACATTATAGCCTGCACACCTCTATTTGATTTGCACCAAACAGTAAGATAGTGAAGCACATAGTTCAAAAGATCTGGACAACATTTAAAACCATGCTCAAAAAATAGTTTTCATAATTCACGCTGTGATGTGGATATAGCATCCAAGTGGTCTAAACACAGTGTGCATTGTTCAATAGCATATCTAAGTGACTATCATGTATAAAAAACTCATGTTGTAATGCGTGCTACAGTAAAAACCATGGGTAATCTCCTGCAGCCAAGTTGCGTCAAGAATCAAACTGCTTATTTTTCAATGCACTGTGTATAAAATAAGTTATAGAATAAAATTACTGACTCAGATATATTTTTTGTTCTCAATTTTCATCATCACACAAGAGTTTATCTAAAAGCTGATGAATGTGAAGGTAATGTCGAGTACGGAAAAGTGAATTCTTGCACCCATTTACTAATTCAGTCAGGTTATAGGATTTCCTGTCCAGAAATGCATGTGTATGCATTTTAAAATAGAAAATACCAAAACTTTCCGGCACCAAATCAATTATGATTCTTGGTGTTATTTATGCTGTATGGTCAGAAAAGTTAGCCTAGCTGATGTTTAGAGCTTTTAAAATTTATGCAATTAAAATATATACCCATATAAATGGGGTACCCAGATAATGGATAAACAGATACCCGAGTAGGGAATTTTTCATCATCTTAAGCACTACTCTCCAGTAATAATTCCCACCACTAAAATCTCAAAAATAGAACTGTCATCCATTTTACGGATAATTCTGCTCCTGTAACCAAAATCCCCTACCTTGATCAACAGATGGTTGATACTTTACACAAAATTACTTAATCCTTGTTCACTCCATGTACTCACTCGACTCATTCTGCTTTTCTGACTGACGAAAGTCAAGACCCTCCTGCAATACCCCTTGCCCTCATAATATTCCTAATTTTCGTCATCAAAATGGTCACCGCCAAATTTTCAACCATAATCGTCCCTTGGCTATTCAGTCTAGGGTGCATTGGTGTCAAGCTCATCAAAGCAACACTGCTTGCAACACAGCAGATTGCAAACAGCTAAAACGAGCCATTATTGAAAAATGAAATGAGTTACTTTCCAAAAACTTTTGCCCATTTTTAGCACTTTATTGCTCTTTTTGAATGAAGCCCATTTCTGAAATGCAGTCAGTGACTCTTGCGGACTGTTGCCAGTTGTCGGGGACATAAAAGCATCAGATTTTTTCACTTCTGAAATGGGCTTTCTGCAAATGGCCTGTAAGAGACACAGACAAAAATTCGTGGATTTTTCACTCCTGAATGGGCTTTGAGATCTTAATCTCTAAGTTTTTTACTAAAATGCTTTTATATTTTGTTGTATTTTTGAGTCGAGTTACAAATAAGAATGAAGGAAACCTCATCGACTTATATTCAAATTAGGTTATTGACATATGTCGGACTTTCTTTACACCTTGAACTTGACCAGACTTGACCTTTCAAAAGATATACTTTCATCAAACCATCCATGTTACAGGGCCTTGAGATCTACTTGCCAGACTTTACCGGACACTATGAGGACGGAGTACATTGGATATCTATGTCAATTGATATAGACAAAGCCTTTAACTCCCTGAATAGGCTGTTTATCTGTAACACACTAGAAGCTTTTAACTTTGAAAAAATATTTAACATGGATGAAAGCGCTGTATGAAAATACACAAGCTGTAGTTGTCGGACTGCTGTGGGTGTTGGATGATGAGACTGTCCTTTGGGTTTACACAAAGGAAGTTGCAACAGTTCAACTACAGGCAAACAAATTACAAATACTTCAAAACTCTCACCTGATGCACATATACGTCGCCAGAAAGATCCCCGAACCTCAGGCACAAAATTGTGATTTCTGATTGAGAAGTTCCTTCCCTGGTCTCCAATTTCCTAATTTTATTGACACTCCATTACACTCACGAAACAAAGCGTATAACCATGTTGAGCTTATACTGGGTGACAATATGATGAGGCTAACACAAATAAAAAATAACAAATATTAAATAAAAGGGAGGGGTCAAGCATCAATTTCAAACAAACAAGACACAATGAAAAATAACTAAAAACACAAGAAAGTGTGGCAAAATAAATCTATCTAAATTTTTGTACATCCAACACTTCCCACTGCATCCACCACCTACCCATCAACGCCTGCAGTCCAACATGTCCACCTACAGCAACCCTAACATAGTTATAAATGCTGGTTTGATGACTAAATGTTTTGAACTATGTTGGGTATCAGGCAGGGTGTCCAATATCTCCTCATCTTTTCATGTGTGTGAAAAAACAACTTTCAGGTCATTTTGTAGCTGTGGAGCCAGTTTCTGCCTGGATTTTGCTCATGTTTGGACAACATTGATTGTATCGCCAATTGTATTCAGGGCCAACGTTGATGGTTTATCCTTGCCTGGTTGATCCACATCATATTTTCGACTTAGAAAATCTGCAAATGCTTCTCTTTTCCATGGATGTATTCTACAGAAAAATTAAAAGAATTTACAAGAATAGAGGATTTCTGAAGACCTAGATTTTTCTGAACTAAGGTATTTTTGAACATGCTTATAAGGGGTTTATGGATGGTTCTTATGATAACTTTTGATCCAAAAAGATAATGAGGATACATCTGAAAGCCATAAACTACTGCTAAACACTCTCATTCTGTGGTGGAAAAACGGGTTTCATGTTTGGATAATTTTCAGCTGGAATATGCAATCGTCCATTTATCCATGACAGTTTCTTGGTACAGCATAGCTCCGATTGCTGTTCTGTTAGCATCAGTTTGAATAACAAATGTAGCGGAGCCACTGTATACAGGGTAGCACAATGATGGGGCTGATGTTAGTGTCACTTTGATAGCCTTAAAAGAAGAAACATGGTCTTCAGTAATTTCCCATTTAACATGCTTTTTTATAAGTTTGCATGAAGGGTCTGCCATTTTGTCAAGGCCTTTAATAAATTGTTTACACCACTGGACCATGCCCAAAAATCGTTGTAGGGCTTTTTGGTCACGTGGAAAGTCGAATTCAGTAATGGCCTTGATTTTCTTTGGATCCGGCATGATTCCAATTATGCTTAGTATGTGTCCTAGAAAACTGACTTGCTTTGGCAAAAAATGACACTTCTCGGGTTTGAGTGTCAAATTGGCAGCCTGCAAACAGTCAAAAACAATTTGAAAGTTTCCTAAATGTTGCTCGAAAGTTTCGGAAAAAAATAATAATATCATCAATGTAAACAAGACAAATTTAACAAATGTATGGCTGCAACACTCTTTCCATAAGCCGTTGGAACTCCATGGGGGCGTTTCTAAGGCCAAAAAGCATAACCATAAACTGACACAGTCGGTCTTGTCAGATGAATGCCAATCTTTCTTTGGAATCTGGTGCCATTGGTACTTGCCGGTACCCACTTTTTCAATCGAGCATTGTAATATACTTAGCCCCTCCCAAGTTGTCTGAGTAGTCATCCATCTTTGGGAGAGGGTATCTGTCATCTTTGGTAACATCATTTATGCCCCTAAAGTCTACTACAGGTCACCAAGATTCATCCTTCTTGGATACCAAGAATAAGGGGGCCGCTAGGTTCTATTACCTATTTATCAAGGTGACTGGGTTCTATTACCTGTTTATCAAGCATGTCCTGGATGTGCTCTCGGACTATGTGGCATTGTTGGATAGGCGCGATAATAATGTTTGGCTATGGGTTTCGCATCTCCTGTGTCTATACTATGTTGCACTAGATGGGTGACTGTAGGTGGATCGCCTGCTAAACTAAAAGCTGAGTGGTTTGCCAGCAGGGATTCACGCAATTTGCCTTTTTCAGCACTTTCTAAATAGGATTTCACAACCATTTTGTTCATGTAAGGTAGAAATTTTTGAGTTGTTTTGTCATCAGAATTCGTAATGGCATTAGTTGAGGTCATGACCTCATGCACAAGCATAGCTACTTTGCCTATAACTTCATTTTTGCTTACTTTTATGGTCTCACTTGAATTTTTTATGACCACTACGGGGAAGCGCTTGATGTGTCTGTTAATGATGGCTGGTTCAATCGATAATCACGAGGAAAGATCGTCAGAAGTGACCACACATGGAGAAGGGGTTGTGAATTTGTAGGTGACCAAATCGTACCAAGAATAACGTGGTCCGTGTAAGGTTGAATCAAAACGTTTTTGACCAATATCACTGGGTGAGCTGACACAATCTGGTTAATGGATGACGTGGTTGGCAGGGGAGGAAGCATTGAAGCCCTCAATGGCGACTCTGGATGTTGGATATTGAAATTTACCTGTTTGTTGGTGGACCATCAAGGGCCACCAGTGTTGAGGCAACCTTTTCCCGCCACTCAGGGCTTCAGTAAAAGTTAGGCTCGGTCTGGGACTTGAACCCAGGACCTTGCGGCTACCATCCCCACGCTCTAACCAACTGAGCCAACCAAGCAGCAGGAAAAACGCTCTCCTTTTGCAACAATTCCTAGTTGAAGTGGTTGCTGTGACCACTCTGAACACAATAGTAAGAGTCCTATTTCGAAAATCGAAAATTGCTTGGATAACTTCATGTGCTAAAAAATTTGTACCCAAAATGATCGTGGATGAAGGTGATACCAACACAGTAAAGTGGATACTGTGTGTGCCCAAATGTTCGAGTTTCATATAGAAATGGACTGGTCCCAAGGTCGCTGACTGTTGGCAACTGTAATAATCACGAGGTGGGCAAATTTCTAGGGTTCATATGAGTAATGTGTTGGTACATGTCACGTCCCATAATGGAAGTCATGGCCCCAGCGTCCAACAGTGCTAAACCCCTCCAATTACCTATCTTGGCTTTGATTTCCAGGGATTGCATTTTACAATATGTTTGAAAAAACATACCTTCTTTTGGCGCTAACTGACAAAAATATCTGAGACTGCTATCATTCCCACTGAGGGCGGAAATAATGTCCTTGGCAGGATCCATTGTGTCCTGAAAAATAGTTGAATTTTGTGAATTTTACTTTTATCACCTCTAGTTTTTTCCTTCAGATGTGTAGAATCCTTGCTATGAAATGACATTGTTTGATTTTCTTCAGCATTGGTAATGTTTGACTCATGCTTACTGTTTGCCTGTAACTTATTCCTGGAAGTATGAATAGGATTATATTGTGCAAATGGGGCGGCAGTATTTTGATTCAGATTAGGAGTTAAAGGTGGAAAAGATACTACATATTTGGGATTATGGTACTGTGGCGGGAACTGGTTTTGCATATTTGCATTCTCCCCTATACTTTGAATATTTGGCATATGCAGCAGGTTACTGTAATATATGTGGGTTTCCACGTAGGTGGTCTCCCCGAAGGTGTGGTATAACTACCAAAACCTCCACAAGTATAAGGGGTCACAAAACGTGGTTGAGTTGAAGATTGTGTGGGTGGGGGAGGTTGATAGAAATTTTCAGGGGTGTTATGGTAGTAAACAGAAATATCTATTGTGGGGTTTTGTGCTGCGTATTCTTGTAATTTCACACATCGCTCAGTTGAGTGACCGAACATACAATGATATTGGCAGCAGAGGCGCGTTCTTGAGATACCTGGTGGTTGCAGAGCTGCAGCAGGTGCTGCAGGGGTTGGCGGCGGGATTTGATTTTTCTCTAAGATGTCTATAAGTTGACCAAAAAGCGCATTATTAGCCAGAATAGTGTCATTGTTAGGTTGCAGCGCAGGTGCAGGCATGGGAGATGCAGGAGGTGGTGCAGGGGGTGGTTGCTGCTGATGCCAGGAAGGGTTACTGGTATAACTGCTGTGCTGAGGGTCTATATTTTGGTTTCCTCGCCCTCTGTAGGATAAATTACTGGGTGAATTTCTGAAATTATTACCTCTAAATCTGTTGAAGGATTGTGGTGGCAGCAGGGATCCTGGTTGGATATGTGGCTTACTTGCTCCGGCAATTTTGTTTTGTTGATTGGGAGGCGATGGTGTTTCTGCAAGTTATTGCTCAAACAATTTATCTTGAATCTTTAATTCCTTTTCCAAGTTGTTACAGAATGTAACTAAATCCTGGAGTGAAACGATTTGTCCTCTATGTTTATCCATCCTGGCCTGCATCATCGGAGATGATTTGCTATAAAATTGTGTAATTATCACCTGGTCTCTCTCCTTTTTCCGTTTTATCCTGAAAAAGAGTAGGTGCATAAGAATATAATTGATTAACAAAATGTACACAACTTTGGAAATCTCCCTGAGAAATAGTGGACCATTCACAGTGAAGGTCACTTAAGGTTCCAGGGGAGGCTAAAAAGCTTATAATAATTTGTTTAGCATCTTCGTAGGAAGCATGGTTTTCCATAAAGTGATGAATGTTGGGGTTGATGGTTCGTCATATGATTTTGAGTTTAACACTTTTGGGTAAGGGAGGATTATTTCTAAACTGCTGATCTGAAGTTTTAAAAAATTGCAACACTAACTTTGGTTTGATACCCATTTGAAGGGTAAAATGAGATACTCCTTGTTAGATTTGGTTGGAAATTTGCAACATTTCTTTTGGAGTCAATTGGAAAGCATCTTTGCTGATGTCATTGTCACAGGAAATTTCGGCCGGCAAGGTATGGGGTGGATTCACTAACCCATATTCACCTTGCTCCGTGGGCAATGGGCCCAAAGAGTGAGGAGGAAATCCCACATTAGATGTATTCATGGGAAAATTGCATGTTTCAAGATCCGTAATCTTTTGCTGCTGGGTGATGATCTGATTCTTCATTTGTCCTAGGAGGATCATCATTCTCTCCATTTGCAACGCTATGAGATCCAGTTTTTCTTGGGTGGGGGGCGTCATTGTGGGCAGTTATTGTGTGGGAGTGGGTCGCCAGCGTCAAGGGGTGGGGTGGTCACTTTCGACAGTGGCTAAGACATGAGTTTAAGACTGGCTTATACTCAATAATATTGGTCTTCCAATCGAACATGAGAAAATCGCTTTGGTTCGATTTTTGAAAGAAAACAAAAGAAAAATGTGCAAAAACAAGAACAATATACAAAATATCATGCACGTCAACAACTAAACAAAATAAATAACAAGTAAACAACTTACCTCACTTACCTGTACCCTTCCTAATCCAAACTGGTAAGGTCACCAGTGGAAGATTGTGTGGTGATGGACGAAAGGGTGGAGGGGAGGACCAGTTCGAACTTTGAATGGACAAGGCCTTGGGTATAGGCGAGTAAGGTAAATCGCTCAACCAAGAATCAAGTGGGGTGCTGGGTGGGACGACAATAGCAGCAAAAGCTTTGCAGCCAGCATATTTTCCAGAGAGAATGAGTACGACCTTCTTTTATTTAATATCCAACTAACACTAAAAAACTTTTGCCTTTATGGCCCACATCGAACACACAAAGTTATGCAAAAATAATCAAAACAAAAAGAACAAAAATGTTATGTGCAAGAACGATTTTATTGTGAATGTGTATTTATATTTATAAATTTTAATTGATAAAAAATGAATAGTATCAGTTCAGGTAAATGTGTGGTATACTAGAAGTGGAATAAAGCACTTTACATTGCCAGCCACAACTAATCGTTTGCTGGTCATATGATACTTCAACAATTTTAGATCCTAAAAAGTTGACACATAAAATTTATGCCTGATTGAATTGTTCGCAATGGTCGAGTTGACCAATATTACTGTAGTCTTTTGTGGTACACTGTTGGAGGGCCTGATAACCCTTTCCTTAAAAAATGTAAGATAGGTATGTGCTGAACCAATTGCCATGTACTGGATCAGAGTACTACTTACATCTATATGTCATGTTTATTCAGGAGCGTTCAATATGGAAAATGGTTATGCTGAAGCTGCTCACATACTGGAACACGAAATTGCTGATCAACGTTCATTGGAGGTTAAACAAATCATAAGACATATTTTCATTATGTTGGCAACAAGAATTGAACTTTCCTAACTGCAAATAATTTGGCACAATCCTTATGCAGTAGTCCAGATAGATTGTTCCTGCCACACTCTTTTACCTTACGCAGGGTGTTGCAAATCCATCTACTTCCTTCGAAAATTTGTTTTGTTTTGTAGTAATCGTAATGTTTTGCAGAGAACTCAATTTTAAGCATTGAATTTTGTCTTTGCAAAACACGGGATTAACTTTTGCTCAAAAATAAAAATGATAAGCTTATCATCATTTTTGCTCAGATTTCTTCAACTCGTTCTTCTGATGTTTCTAATTGATTAGCAGCTGTGGCTGGAATATGTTGCTTGAATACCTCAATCAACCATGATCCTTTCGAACAGGAACACATTTTTTGGACAAAATAAGTAATGATTCGAGTGAAAATTTTCAAAAGACAGTAGCTAATACATGTTGTGTTTGTAAATGCGTCGGGCACTGATGAGTCACGGCAGGATTGGGATCCCAGGATTCGTCCTTAATGTACGTGTTTCCCACGCCCATGCTTGCCCGATTAACCTAATTAATTGTACTTAAACCCAAGACTAATTACCCCACCAATTAAGGAAAAGACGTTTTCTTAATTGTCTCCCTAATTAAGTATAAACCGAAAAGAGAGACTTTTCTACTTTTATCTACTAAATCAGAAAACACTTACTTACAAACGATACTGGGCGAGAAAACAGACGAATCACTCCTGGAAATAGGAATAATGAATTGCGTGCGTGGTGGTGGCAAGTAGAAATAAGTGACCAGTGGGGCACACATTCAATAATAAAAACATATTCGGAATATGAGAGACAATGAGTGAGACAGCGCGTACTGACATGTGCTACAGTAAGACGACTGTTGATGGTCCGTGTTGCTCACTCCACTTGCTACCTGCGGGCCTCATGCGTGGTTTGACAAAAATGACTAAAATCGGCCGAAACACGCTACAACACCCCTCCCCCTTGCGGTAGATCGCCCCAAGCGATTCTCAAGAAATAATTAAAAATGCTAGGGGAAGGGCACCACCACTACAGGCCGTCATTGGGGTGGCGGAAGAAATCTCCGGTTTTGCGCAGTGGGACTGATGGAGTCCTTGGGGTTGTTTGAGCCAATTTTGGGCGGCGCATAGGTTGAGATCTCCCAACACGAGTTGCAATTAGCCGGGCTGTAAGTTCAGCAACGCCACAGCTCACCTTGTTACTCCATCTGCACCAATATACTGGAGCGCACCAGCATACAAGGCCATGCGGATGGGAGGGTGAGGCCCGCCACTACAATGGTGGCCGTAATGAAATGGGTACACTGAGGTGGACGCGGTGCAAGTGGGGGCGTGTGGTAGTAGAACATGTCGAGTCGTCTTACTGCATGGTCTTAGCATCAGCTGCACGTGTGCTGGGGAAACTAGTACAAAATAAAGCACACGAAAGAGATTAGGAAAAACAAAACAACTAGCATTAACGAGGTTAATGAAAAAAAAAAAAAAACAAATATTACTGTACAAAAGCTTGGAATCAATGGTGTTGATGATGGCGAGTATCGGATGCAGATTGAGATTGTTGTTGATTTGTGATTGTCTTGGCGATAGCAGTCATTGTGATAACCACGGGGGTCACCAGGACCATCATGGTCATCGAAACAAATGGAGCGAGAGTGGCGATTGTGACAGTAGTTGGTGGTATCTCGGCCACGGGAAGACGAAGTGTAAGTTTGCGACCATACCGGCAAGAGAGGTTTCACACTGCAGTGGGGCAGTTGCATAGCTATCAACGATGGACAGTCCGAGGGCAACCCTGTTTGCAGCAGCAGTCGCAGTGGCAACAAGTTCCACCAGGCAGAGAAATCATGCCGACACAGCAGGGGTACGGGATGGTCGGTTTCGCTATGATACTGGAGGTAGATTTCTTGGATATTGGCGATTTTGTGTGGCTGTGGGAACAGTGAATATTGCGGGTAGGCCATCCAGCTGTCGATCAAGCCAATAGCTGTGTTATAGGCCTGCAATAGACACGACGGGTTATCCAAGCCTTGAGCTTCATACAGAAAGAGGGCCCAATGGGCCGTGTGCATGGTGTGGCGTGGAACTGGTTGGTGGAGCAACTCCTAGAACTGGTCTAGTCGTGATAACCAATTGTGGTTGGGCGGGCGTGATACTCTGAACTGACGTCAGGGCGGTAGGCCACAGCGACATGGGGTGAGTTACAGTAGTTGTCGTAGCGGACGTCAGGGCCGTGGGCAGCTGTGACCTGGCTGTAGGCAGAAGCGATGTTGAGGCTGGTTCCACGTCCATTGGGGGCCGCGGCGGTAATGGGGCCTTGAACACCGCTTTCAGCAGATTTTTCAAAGCTTCTATACGTCTTTGGATTTCGGCATCACGGTGCAAAGGGCTGATGTAATCCATCAATTTTGGTGGTGATCAGCGGAAACCATGCCAGTAGGCGTCTTTGTAAAAACCTGTCAAGTGCACCTGGCACATTTGCTCACCTTGAGCACGGTGCGGCAGTGCATCAACGCGGCATTCATATTGGCAGCTATCAGGGGTTGTAGCCTGAGGCTGCTGGGTTTCTTTCCAGTGGCCATCATCACCAGAGTGGGACTCATGGCATGATGTTTTGCCGGCGCTGCTGTTTTTGTGGACATGACCTTTGCTTGCGGCCTCCCAGTTGTCTGTGAAGATTGACGAGCCTCTCCACGAGCTTTCTGGTTATTGCGTTGTTCGCGGTGACAGGTTGTTTGTTGGCTGGGCGTTTTGCCGCACTCAGTACCTGAAGTACTGGGTATCGGCATTCGCCTGATGCAGGGTTTGTCTGTCGTATGCGTTTTGTGAGATTTTCAATATTCGGCCTCTTCCTGAAGATGCTGCTTGCGCTTCATGGAGTGTTCGTAACATCTGGGTCTTTGGATGGGCTGGCCATGGGGATCTAAAGCTGGCCCGGACGTGCTGGGAGCCTGTGGGGTTTGAACATCCACAGGTGCCATCAATGGCAATAGAGACACAGTGGTTGAGAGATGGGCGGCAGCAGTGCAGTGGGCGGCTGTATGGCGGCATGAGCAATTACCAGAGCCGGTTGCATAATTTGAGGAACCAGGGCAGCTGATGTCGATTGCAGCAGCAAGATACATTGTATCTCTTCCTTAAGCGTGTCCGGATAGTCCATCCAGTGGTGTTTGGGGAACAACATATCAGGCTGTGGCGACGGAAAATGATACGCGGTGAGGGCTGCTGCCAGTGCTTGCCATTGTTGATCTGAAATTATATGTTGTGAAAAACGGACAGGTGCACTATACCTAGCAGCGGCAACAGTGGCGATAATCCGAGGTCCTGGCAGAATTGCCAGAGTGGCCAAATAGACTCACGGGTCCATGGCAGTCGCGGTCGGAGGCAACATTGCTGCAGGTTCGAAAGGTAGGACCACTATTGACGTGTATTGATTGACGGTGCTTTCTTCAAGAATGTTTGTTAATGTTTGATCAGTGGCTGTGTTTGTTTCAGCATCCATGGCGGCGGGTTGGATGGTGGTGGATTCGTCCATTGTCGCCGGGGCGAGGTTTGAAATTTCGTCGAGCATCAGTTTCAAGAAATTGGTGATTTGTGCGGCTGTCGCCATAATATCCGATGGAGCAGCGGACGTAGGAAGGGCCGACACATTAGTTGATGGCAGCAGCTTCGCTATATTCAAATTGAAGATCAGCATATCCAAAAGTTCTTCCATGGCAGGTTCCAAGTCGACACCTAGAGTAGGGCGTTCAAGCAGTTCCTTGGCGGTGAGCATGTGCATCGAAGCCGTAGTCGGCATGGGGTACGCATATACCAGCGCAGGGAACAAAAATCGATTTTGGAAGTCAATGATGCTGATGAAGGTTGAGTAAAAATGGAAAGGGCTATGGGGATTAGCCATGGTCGATATCAATCTATTCAACGGATGTTTCCTTGTGGAATTCCTCGTCGAAAATGATCAGGCGCAGAGCAAACCGGTTGCAGAAGTATGTTCCGTGGTCACTTGCCAAAGATGGCTCTCACTCGGGTATGCGGTTCATCCATTCGGTGAGCTTTGATTGGGGGTTGCCATCAGTGCGGTACCACATTCAATTGTAGAAAGTGGTGCATGTTGCGGAATCCTTATTTTGGGCGTCACAAAGCAACAAATTGTTCATGTAGGTGTATTCGGCGGCAGAACATGGCGAAGCCAAAAGCGCGGCCAAGGGCATGAAAGATGTTCGCCATCCGAACCAGTCGCCGTTCACCTGTAAAAAACTAAGAATGGTGGAGGGGTGATAACGGTAGTGAGTACCCTGGTAGGTTTGCTCACCGAGTGGTTGGTTGGCGGCAACGCGTTGGATCCACACGTCATCAACTTTGTGCTGAATGGGTGGCAGCGCAGTGTCCGTTTCATATTGAAGGCAATCACGAATAGCCAATTTGTACATGGGCGAAACTGGAAAGTTGAGTAATTTGATGAGCCCGTCTGTGAGGTTACCCTTCATGGTCGAAGTGAAGGCTGCTTGAAGGCATTTCGGATCATCAAATATTGATTGAGGTTGGAGGGCCGGGTCTTCGTCGTCGGAGACGATTCCACTCGTCCTTCTGCTTCTTCTTCTTTTTTGTTGGCACTTTCAGAGTGGTGAGAAGCTTGGGATGGGTTGTACACGTCAAAACTTTGATGCTGCAAAAACCATTGGGCACCATCTCTAAACAAAAAGACTGACTGTGGTCGGATGATGTGCAATCGTACATAAAAAATTTGTAAGCAGAAAGAACCTCGTCTCGCATAATGGCAGGGAGGGCGATTTGCGAGATAGTAGGATAAATTCGGACGGCCGAGTCTGGGGGTAGAACATCCGACAACGCGACGTTGTGAAAAGTGGTGATTATTGTTTCGGTGAGATGGTCGATTTCAGCAATATCCAACAAGTCGTGGGGAAACAACGCGGGGACCTTGTATACCTCAGGGATGAAGCCGTAACAGCCCAAAGCTAAGAACTATAGGAGTGGATAGTAGGCATCGAGGGCTGCGTACGTCCGATCGCAGGAATGATGTCGCGGAGTTGTTGAAAAATTGCAAAGCGGCTGGTTATCTTAGCATAAGTTTCAGAACGTCCAGCGCCCACATGGCGGAAACAGTAGCTTTCAGGGTGTGCTTTTCAGATAAGAACCCTATTCTTCGAGCCAGCTCGTACAGCGGCGGGGAGATGTCGATGTTGCGGATTACACCTTATGCGTCAAAATGAATTGCTTTGATGACGGGGTCTTTATTTTTCTTTTGGGGGTCGGTCCGGAACTGGGTACCTAAAGGCCCTGCTATACTTCGTCGGCCGACGTCGGCCGACACCAGCCGATTGTCGCCCGACAACGGCCGATGTCGGCCGACAGTCGGTCAGAGTCGGACGACACCGGCTGACAGTCGGATAGAGCTGCTATACTTCTGCTAACCGATGTCGGCCGATGTCGTCCGATGTCGGATTGCCATTTCGATCGAGTTGAAATTTCTTGACCGACACTGTCCGACACTGAAGAAAATCATACAGTCGTGTCATAATATAATTATTTTTTAATCATATAATTTTTTTGTGTTGCATTATCAATATTATATACTTTTTCTTATAATGTTTGCAGCATAGTTAGCATCTAAAAATGGATGAGAATCAATTCATTGAGAATTTAATTAATGAGGTGATTTGTGGTCAAAAGGAGACAAAAGCTACAAGGACACGGTCAAGTGTAGAAACGCCTGGAAAGTGTAGAAACGCCTGGAATGCACTTTGCTTAGATATAATATTGATATAAAATCACAATTCAAAAACCTCGTATCAAAATTTTATCAAAAAAATTTGTGATGAATTAAAAAAACACCAACACTTCGTTGGGTAGTGTCGGATGAAGTATAGCAGCGACCAATATCTATCCGACACCAACAGTAGTCGGCTGGTGTCGTCCGACATCGGCCGGAGTCGGCCGACGCCGGCCGACACTACTTGAATCCGGTGTCGGCCGACGTCGGCGAGACTATCCGACGAAGTATAGCAGGGCCTTAACAGAGCATAAATCCCCACCAAGTCGTCCGCTCCATCGAAGGAAACAACGATGGTGTGTTCGCCGTCAACTAGGGAGGATAGCGGGGTCCAGTATTCTAGGGTGGCGGTGAAAGTTTCGAAAACAAACATCCTGCCATTGGGGAACACAAGATGAACATATCGGGGGTAGCTGGATGCCATGGAATCAGCTGGCATAGGCAGGGTAAACTGGAAATTCTTCATGTCCACGGCCATGATCGATTCGGTGTTGAAGCTGACTAGGGTGTAGCCATGGAAGTTTGGTGTGGGTTGGGCAGCCAAGGCCTGCCCCAAACTTCCGGGTGAGAGAAAGATTGCTGCAGCAACACATTCCGAGGTCTGGCTTACATGGAGACGTACCAGGATTCTAAATCAGCGGCAGGGATCAATCGTTTGACGTTATTTTCTGGAACAAGAGGGAGCGCCATATTTGACATATGACACAGTGGGCACCCAATCGAGGAAACAAAATGGAATCAAAATGGTGACTTTAGAGTGGGACCAAGAAGGATGTGGCCTTGCTTGCAGTTTGAAAAGAGGAAACACGCCCTGAGGAAACGGTGGCTTGGGCGGCGATGTTACTTTGACGGGTGCATTTTGACAACTGGATCGGGCTATGATAGGTCAAAGCAGAGGTCAAAGCAGCGGCCGATTGTGGTGTATCAGGTGCCACAACTTGAGGATGACATTATCACGGTGGCTGACCATGGGCTCTGGTGCGGGGCTACAGAGTGGGTGGTTTCCCATGGGGTCCCAAGCAAAGGAGCATGCAAAAGTAGAAGCAAGGAAAGCGCAAAAATAAAATGTACCATCGCATTAGAAGCTCAAATCGTTTTGATAGGGCTGCTGTTCTGCCCATCCTACATAGCATTCGTTGACATTGATCAATTCATGGTATGGTGGGGGCTCATCGGCTGCAGAAGCGGACGAGGTCCATGGTGTTGTCATTTCGAAAAAATATTTTTGAGAGCGGCTGGAAAATGCGACTATTGCAGGTGAAAGTGAGAAATAGAAATGAAATAGTAAAAAAATAAGCCGCTGGAAGGTGAAGAAAGTGTAAAGTAAGAAAAGGCAAAACTACGGTTACAAAAAAGCAACACAAACACCACTTTATTAATGGGGGCTAAAATGGGGGCTAAATATGGGGGCTAAAATCAACCTCTCGTTAATGGGGGCTAAAATCAACCTCTCCCAATTAGTCTTATGAGAGTGAATGCAGCCAGGGTCTGGTGGAAATAAACGGAATGGCCTTGTGCTGAACAGAACCTAACATTAAAGAAGAAACCCCCTCCTACGGCAGAAGTGTGGGGACCAGGGAAATGTGTAATGCGATGTTGTAAAGTTGGTAAAGTGTGTGTTTACTGGTGGTGAACAGGGCAGAGGAAAACAACGGCTCAGGTTACACTTGATCTGCATCCTTGTTTCGTCAACATCTTCACCATGGTCTAAATGAAACAAATGTGAATGTTATGTATAACTAGGCATGATGAGCCCCATATCATAAAAGAAAATTTCAAAGCAAACTATCGGCAGGGTAAAGTGTGAGGCAAATGTGGTCCACCGGCTTTGAGTTCGAAAGCATTTTTGGTGGGGCGCGGTATGAATGGTTTCAAACACGTCATAGAAATGGTTTGCAGTTGGCTGGGCGCATCGAGTGAATCGATGGTGATGACGTTTTCTGCTGCGGGGGACGCATCGGTGATAAGAAAAGGCCCGATGAAATCGGGTTGGATTTTGTTCGCCTTCCGTGTGTTGGTCAAAAGGACAAGATCATTGACAGCGAAGTTGCGTGTTCCGGCTTTGAGATTGAAGTATTCTTTACTGACTGCGGCGGCTACATCAAGGTTAGCTTTGATCTTCTCCTGCATCTCTAGTTGTGCTTGTGTGAGAATATGCTGGTAGGCGTCATAATTTAGCAGCAATGTGAGCCGGCGGCCACAGTTGTAGTCGAAGGTTATGCGCAGTTAGTAACCTCTTAATAAGCTGAAGGGCGAACATCGTGGGAGGCAATTGTTATGGCTCTGATCGAGGGCGGCGAGTAATCAGCGGCCAACAGTATAGAATCCGAGAGTGTGGGTTGACTGATGGTCTTTTTGGTCATTGCCCTAGTGACCGCGTTGACATCCCCGTTGACTTCCATATGCCATGTGGCCGCTGCTGGGAGTATATCAGGTATGGTTAAGTCGGGGGCCAATAATGCACCAGCAATGTGAAAATCTTTGCGGAAAATCTTGGCCATCAAGTTTTTGGTATTCAGGATCAGCATTTTATCGCAGTCGTCTTACCTGGACAAGAAATCTGCACAAGCTTTGTCTTTACCTTTGACATATTCGACCTTGTAATCGTAATCTTGGAGATTGATAGTGAAAGGTTCGAGGTGCGAATTTCAGAGCTTTTCATCTTTGAGCCATTCGAGGGGCTTGTGGTCAGTGCCAATGATTACCTTTTGGCCATAAACATAGTGGCGGTACACCCTGAAGCCATAGACAATGGTGAGGCATTCCCGCTCAGTTGTACTGTAGCAGGCTCCGGCAACAGTGAGTACATGGCTGTTACAGGTTACCCATTGATCGTATCTGCTTTCCTGGTATAAAATTGCTCCCATGGCGGTCGTACTGGCGTCAGTTTGTATAACGAATTGAGCTTTTCCATTGTAGACTGGGTAGCAGAGGAGAGGTGATGACACGAGGGCTTTCTTGATACTGCCGAACGTGGCTTGGTGTTCTTCTGTGGCTGTGTATTGGGCGTCTTTCTGTACGAGTCTGTACAAAGGACTACTCACTCCTCTTCAGGAATTTCCTCCAGAACGTTATCATTCGCGGTGTTTAAGAACAATTCTGTTTGAGGATGGATGGAGGCGATTACTTTGAGCAGCAACTTCACATCTTGTATCTGAATATAATTTTCTTTGAAGTTCAAAATCGCGTAGATATCCAGGTGTGCGAGAAAGTCGGTGCCCATGATACATTGATCATTTCCGTCATTGTCGGGGATTACACATTTGATCATATGTTCGCCGAACGCTGATTCCATTGTAACAACTACTGGGCCATGGGCGTTAACAACGGCGCTGTCGGCCACTTTGATTTTACCACATATTGGAAGTTGGAGCAATTGCTTGTCCAACGCGCGTTTGATTAATCCTGATGACAATACGGAGCATTGGGCACTGGTGTCAATGAGTGCGTGTACCTTGAAGGCTCCAATTTTGATGGGAATTTGGAAAGCTCTCGTGGAAGCGTATTTGCGGACAAAAGTCTTTGATGAAGGTGTGAGATTGTCGATTTGGCGAATGTTCGAGTGGATGTGACAAGGGTCTCGGAAAGTGTGGTCGGTTGCATTCCAGCAAACCATCCTGGGGCTCACAATTGGTGCGGCAAACGCTATTTCCTTAGACAGGATGAGCATGTTGGCCGCGGATGTTGATTGGTTGATGCATGTGTATCGAGAGCAATCGCGGCTACGGTAGCGGTTGATGGCAGAGCCGGTAGGGCCAGTTGTAGTTCTGAGGACTGTGAACTGGCCCGCGAGGAATCCATAGGCATTGTTAGGTATGGGGCCAGCACAGCGTTGTAGTGGATATGTTGTTCCCATGGCGCCGGAAATTGCTGATTCAGCTAGACGGCCTAGGTGTCATGAACAAAATCATTTGGGCCATTGATAGGATGACTTTCATAAAAATGATTCCGTGCACTGCAGGAGTAGTTTGAACCTCTTTGGGGCGGTCCTCCGCGGCGTGGTCTCCAATCGCATTGGCCACGGATATCATTGGAGTTAACTGGAAATTTGGTTTGTGGAAGTTGTGGGGCCTAGGTTGGACAGCCAAAATCCTGTCTAGTTGTTCGATAAGCGTTTTGTCGCTTAAGCCAGACGCAATCTTTGGTGTTGTGGGTGGGTGACTTGTGGACGTCACACCAAAGGCCTGTAAGTTGCATGATGCCAGGACGATCTCAGCTTGCAGATCTGTCGAAGCAGTTGGCATATGTCTCTCCGGATTGAGGTTGATGGCGAGGGCTTTGTTGCTGGTTACTGGATAGATTTTCCTTGGGGCCTTGTCAGGATTTATGTTCTCTGTGTTTGTGATCATATCATTGAATCAATTGCTCCAGAAGCAGCTCTGTGCGCAGTGGCGGCTGCGGAGATTGTTCTAGCGGCTGCAGTTGAAAAGAGACGAATTTAGTGGGCGGTGGCACCGAATTTTGTGTGCAGCTGTCAGTTGAAAGGGTGCCTTCTCGATAGTGGTTCTGTGATAGGTCTGTACTACGACCGCCGTCAAAACGGTGATCAATGGGCTGGGGAGACCTAAGCGGCTGCGTTTACGGGTCAGCTTGGTTGATGAGAATGGGTCGCTCTGCCATTCCGCTTTCGGCTTTTGTTGCGTTGAGGAGGCTACGGGCTTTGGGGACAGCATTGGCCAATTGCTGGACATTTGTAAAACTTCTGGCTTGCTCTCAGATTGTTAATTGGTAGGAAACATGCATTTTTGTCAAAAAGGTGTCAATTACTTGTTTGTGCCGAAAAGTTTGATCCTCATCCTGATACAATAATTGTACATAAGTCATTACCTTACTCAAAAACGTGGCTGGTTCCTCTCCGACTTCGGGGGTGATTGACGTGAGCTTGCGTTTGAGAGTCATCTGGTTGCAATCACGGGCTAATTGGAACATGAGGAAATTTTTCGCCTCCTCGTAGTGCGTCATGTCTTGAATCATATCGCTCGGCATATCAGGAGTAAGCCGGCGGAGTGCACTCATCTTGACGTGGTTGGAGGCATCGTACCCCAACTCATTCTCCGGACGAATAAAGAAGTGTAGGATGCGTTTGTTTGTCGCAGCTCTGTCGATAGTTAATGGGTGCATATTGTCGACAATTGTTTTAATGCGTCTATCTTCTTCAGGGTGAAATGTGCGCAGCATTTCGTACCGAGGTTGGGGGTGGTCATAATAATTGTCGGGCGGGTAATCCGAAAAACCAAAGGGATTCGCCGTGGACTGGAGGCATCTTTGAGGTGCCAAACGGGGTGCTTCTTCTTTGCAGCATGCGGTACAGGAAAATTCGTTATTGTACAGGGTATCGGTGGACGGTGCTTTAGGTTTGACCTGAATTGGTGGTTGACCAAAGACCTGAGCCGGTTCAGTTTCACGGAGAGTTTCATTTGGGATATAAATATCTCGCATTTCTTCACCATGAAACAGTGAGGACACCAGCAGCGGTCTTGGTGTGGGCGGATTACGCACATTGGCTGCAGTGACGGTGGTCGAAATTAATTGTTGCATTTGTTCTGCCAGGGGGGTGAAGCGCACGTTTGTGGATTTCGCTTGTTCTTTAATTTTGCATTGAACACGTAGTTGTTGAGCTTGAAATTGATCAGAAATGGTGCTGATAATTTGATCAATTGTTTGTACTGTTGGAACGTTATTGGTTATTCGCGCCACGGCAATGCTGAGCTGGTCCAATGCATCGCGTTCTCTGATCGGGAAATTATGGACTTCGTTAGCATTTGCAATGCTGGCTGCTGCAGCAGTTCATTGCCGAAGGGGGGGTGGCGGTTGGGGCCTGCGGTGGGTCAATTTTGATAAAGGAACCGAAGAATCGGTCCTGGCGACGGTTCGGTGGTTGCGGACTTGGGCAGGGGTGTTGGGTGGCGGTATTTGTGATACAGTTGGGGCGCTAGGATATATAAAGGCCACTATGAGAGGGTTTTGACTCAGAGGCGGCGGGGCATGTGAATTGACTATCCCCATGCTTGCCGGAATGATCGGTACTTGCCTTTGTGCGGTCCCCTCCAATGCCGAGGTACTGAAAGTAGGCAAGGATGGGTTATGGGGCGGGAGGCTTACCCTGGGTACCCCTGATGATTGCACAATATTTGTCAACTTCAGCAATAACATCTGATCAAAACTCAAAGCATGGCGTGCAGCTGTGGCGGCATTAGGCGAACTTGATTGTGACGGGAGGCGTGTGAGTTCCAGCGGCGTATGGCTTACTTTTGGCATCTTCTTCTGGAGGGTATAATAAGCTTTTTTGTAACCTTGAGCGCAGCTACAGCGTGGTCGAATTTTGAAGCTTGTGGGCCTAGTCCGATGCAGCGCAATGGCGGGGAAAGGGAGCATACAATCCAAATGGTCACCAGTGTTGTATTTGTAAATGCCTCTGCCACTGATGAGTCACGGCAGGATTGGGATCCCAGGATTCGTCCTTAATGTACGTGTTTCCCATGCCCACGCTTACCTGATTAACCTAATTAATTGTACTTAAATTCAACACTAATTACCCCACCAATTAAGGAAAAGACGTTTCCTTAATTGTCTCCCTAATCAAGTATAAACTGAAAAGAGATACTTTTCTACTTTTATCTACTAAATCAGAAAACACTTACTTACAAATGATATGGGGCGAGAAAACTGACGAATCACTCCCACGCACTGGGAAGAAACACGAATAATGAATTGCATGCATGGAGGCGGTGAGTAGAAATAAGTGGCCAACAGGGCACACGTTCAATAATAAAAACATATATGGAATATGATAGACAATGAGAGAGCCAGCGCACACCTACCGACGTGTGCTACAGTTAGACGACTGTTGATGGTCTGTGTTGCTCACTCCACTTGTTACCTGCGGGCCTCGTGCATGGTTTGACAAAAATGACTAAAATCAGCGGAAACACACTACAACATACACACGTGATTTTTGTTTCACATCATTGAATGCAAAGTTAGTTTCTCTATCAAGCAATGCAAACAAAATTTTCCTGCTTGAATCACAGTTGATTTCAACTTATGCAGAAGATTCATTACACCCTGTGATAATTTTTTTTATTGCAGTTCAGTGAATCCCTGGCGAGAAATGTCCAAATGCATGGTGGGCGTTTCGAAGCAATAACTTATCTTGAAAATACTCTTTATGAGTTTACAGTCAAAACAAGTATTGTTAGACCCATGTTTGATAGGTAAGTGATTTCTTGGATCATTTGTCGTTGGAAATTATGTTCTTCCTTAAAGACTCAGTCGGAACTTGTTTGGCATAAAAATCACAGTAGATGCTGTCAAGTATCACTATAAAATCATAGCTGATGAATTTGTGCATGCCAGACGAAATATTGGATTGGATGATATGTGGCTGTTTGATGGAGTGAATTTCTCACATGAACCACTTTATCAACGACTTCCATTTAAGCGAGGCATCAAGATGGATGAGTAAGTTGCTTGAAAAGTTGTACAATGAGCAAGAGCAGTTTCTATCTTGTGAACAAAGATTTGGAGTGAGAATATCCAGCAAAATAATTTTCGGAAGTAGAGACTAGTCAAGTTAATAAACTCATTCAAAAATGATGGGATGGCTGCATTTTTTCTCTATCATTACCTCCAAATTTTCAGGTGACTATTGATTTGACCTGATAGTGTAGTTCTTAATTTTATACCTGATCATTATTATTATCCATTTTTTCAGCTTGACAAATAATGTCAGAAGTGCACATGATGAATATTTGAAACCTAAATCAGTTAGCCTTATTGTTCGTGGGAAGAATGCAACTTCAGCGGAAAATGTTGCTTATTTCCTTGAAAAAATTGGAGGAATAGAAGTCAAAGCTGACAATGCTTTAAAACTGGGCATACGAGCTGATGTGTCCATTGAGATGCCACACGTGTTCATACGAGTCATTTCAGCCCAGACTCGAGAAATTAGAATTTTCATCAATTTCCCATATGACCAGCAATACAATGAATACAAGTTTGAACATTGGCTCGCATCAGCGCTCCATCATAATGAATTTCAGGAAGACAATGAGGATCTAACGAGAGGAAGCGCATCAGTGACTTTTTCACCCTTGAATCCGAAAATTGTGGTCAAAGCAAAAACACATTTCCAACTTGTTATCCAAATTACATTGACAGAAAAAGGTGTTTTTGAACATGAACGGGTCTTGATAAGCTTGGCTCAGCATTTGAACAGTATCCATAAGTATTCAGAATCAGATTGGGCGGAAATTCGATCAAAGTACACTCAAATAGTAAGTTTTTTAGCTCAATGATTCTCCCTCCCTCTCTCCTGAACATCGTGGAAATTCGAACCTGCTTGCTTGGAGTTAAAATCCTTCGAAACTATTTTGCAACCAAAGTGAACAGCACACCAAAATCACTGATTGTTTATTTGATTTAGTTTCTTATGCTTCTGTTTTAGTCGCAATGCATACTATTCAGTTACTTTCGAAATTTGGTCATTTTAAGCTTGATATTATGTCAGATATAAAAAAACTAGCCTCTGCAGCTTGTTAACTAGTGAATCTGAAGTCTTCTAACAATTTCTAGAGTGGCAATGTGATAAACTCGAATCTAGCAGAATGTGTTCGCAATTCTGATCTGGAGAACAGTATTGTCAAAGCCATCAAGCCCCAATTCAACCTAAACTTCCAGAGGTCAGGCATCGAATTTTTGATTGAGAGTAACTATTCTTACGTTCTCAGTGCACCTATTCCAAAAGGTAAGCAAAGGAACATTGACTCAACATAATGTCAAAACTCATTAGCATATTCTCAATAGTATGTTCCTTATTTTCCAGATGCAAATGTTTCATCATTCACTGTATTACCAAGCATATCATACAATATCGAACCGAATTTGTTGCCCAATATGAAATCTATACAAATAAAAACGGAATCTCTGAATCGCTTCATAATACCTCGGGGTACGGTGAATATTGAAAGCACTCAAGGTTGGAACTATGGAAGCTTGGAAGTGTACATCTACCCAAAATAAGCCTTAAGAATGTTTAAGTGAAAGCTGTGTTAAAGCAATGTTAAAGTGAAGTTCTGCACCATAGAACTTTCTGAAATATATCATGTTGACCAGACCATGAAACGTTCTTACTGACATTGCCAATATTCTGAAGAGTTGTGTTGCCTTTGAATCAGACATGCCTATAAAGGTCAGAGATTGGTTGTCCATCCTACCAGAGACTTCGAATACTCCCGCAGGATCACAAAAGGGGCTAAATTCAATTAATGCAAATTCTTACCAACATCTGGTTTCAATAGAGCAGCTTAAAGGATTAAAGCTGCTGTAAACTAGGTGCTTTCTTTTTTTGTATTGTTATTGTAGATCTAACTGTTCATTGCATAGTCTGTCATGCACATGCTACCAGCAATACTGGAACAATTTCGGAATCATCTACCTGGCTTGATTGGTTTAGTTAGTAGAATATCTGGCCTGTATTCAAAACTTCGGGGGTACAGCCCCTTACATAGTGCCATTTTTCTGACATTTAAAACTGCAGAATTTCCACAAGGTCTACACAAAGCCTGACATGGTGCTCTCCAAAGCTTTTTTTTTTGATTAGCTAAGAGATGAAGTCCTTGTCCCATAAGAATTTTTTATTCTCATTTATGAATTGGTTTCTCTATAATAGGTGTATCAAGAAAAAGTGGTTACCCAATGCCAAAAAGTATAATAGGTAAACGAAGGAAACGTGATCCCCCAGTGCAAAAAACATCTCTGGGACTTCACAAACCAGAACTTTATCATCGTGATTCAATATTGAGCATCTGGCGAAATCATGTAGCAAGACCATATGCCAAAGTGCAGCTTAATTTGGAGACAAGTGGTGTGAATTTTTCAATCCACGAAAACTGTGTATTACGTGATATTTACTTGCATATCATCGAAGGCCCACCAAGTAAGTCATCAACATTTCGCACAAATCATGAATTCAGAAAAAAATTCGTTAAGGAGATGGTATTTACAGTCCTGTATCAATCTACAAAACAACTAATGGATTCGTGGTAGAAGAAATCATCTGGAAGTCATCCCAGTTCGAATTCAAAAACTTTTTAAAACGATTGGTCATCATTGATGAGATCAATGAGGATAATGTCACTGATGCTTGCAACAGACTGACTGCCACGTTACAAAGAACAAATGCCAAAGATTTCAGAAAAAAACTAGCTGAGCTTGTATATCAGCAAAAAACATACATACTTGGTGGAGAACACAGGCCGAAATGCGAAGGTTAACCATACTAGCTCTTCATATTCAACACTATCTGTAATTATTTTTCATTTATCTCAAGGCATTGGCATCAGCAATCTAACTCAGTTTCTTCATCAGTTTTATTCACAACTGCGTGCTGATATATATATCACTGACTACTTCAATAATCCCGTAAGATGATTTTCATTTTATTTTGATGCCAAATTGTTATTACACAAAGATAATCTGATTCAGATACATACAACGTTTATTCAACAAGAGTTCAATCAGACTATTGTCGACCGTTTTACTTCCAAACAAATAACTAGACAGAATCCAAATCAGAACTTTGTCAATGGTATATGCAAAAGTCACGAATGTTGCAACTAAGTATATTTTCTACGGTTTAAATTTGCAGAATCGACAACAAAGTTTATTAATATAACAGCACCAGGTGAAATACAAAATATGGCCCAAATTAGCTACTTCATACCAAGAACAGATGAACTAGCTTTGATTGCAGTAGCTACACTAATTCGAATTCAACGAGTGTTGGCAATCCACAAATTGAGGACAGTAGACGGATTAGGTAAGTTTATGAGGTCAAATGAGAGATACAATTTATCTCTTATTTGACTTTTGTCGAATGCTGGCTTTTCACAATTTTCTCCAGTAACAGTTGGCAGTCCTGAAGATTTCCAAACAGTTTAATTATGAATTTGTTTTCAACCCAAGCGACCTGAGGTCTCATGAGTTTGGATTTTAAAACATAATTTGGGAATCAATGAAGGAAGAGTCCAATTTAATATAGAGAAATCAGACAACTTATGCTGTAATGTGTTGATGTACGAAGTGCACATGCACAATTCAAGCACCAATTAAATATTTCCTTTGCTATCGTGTTCTTGGGACTTTTTAGAGTCTGAAACACTTGTACACTTTTCATTTATGTCGTTCTAGCTGATGCAACGGTCAGTGCTGATTGTTAGTAATATTTTCAAGAGTGACTTTCTACGCCATTGGCCTTGTGTTCTACCTTAGTTTTTCTCAAGCGTTCATGTTCTGTCTATTCAGAAACGTTCTCATTTTGTATTTTGTGCTTCCTGGATTAGAGATAAGTCATTCTTTCAGGGCTAATCTTCTATGGGGGTTGAATTAAACCAGAACTTTTTCCGAATTTCTACACCCATTTTTGGCCTCCCAGAGATTTTCGAAAAGTTCAATTATGAATTGCCCGACAAGTTTGTAGTAGAAAACATTATCGAGGCATCAGTGTAGAAAGGTCAATTTCAATATTTAGAAGTGAGGCAGCCCAAGCCACGCAGCACTGATGATACAAAAAAATTTGTGATGCAGGACGAACTGAAATGGCAATGCAGGAAAATTGAACGAAAAAATGATAGGTTGGCTTTAGGGAATTTTCTGCCATATATTCGCCAATATGCCTGTACAAAGGTACACTGTTTGTTTGAAAGATTTTATATTCATAACTGGAATAAAATGAACAGTAATGCATACCTGCCTGGGTTGAAATTTGGTAACAAAGAATGTATAGCATATTGTGCCTTTTTCTCTTCCATTTTCAGGTTGCAAATTAACATTGTTCATTTGCAACACGATTTTAATCACCCTTTGAAAAAAGCATTTGCAACGAAAGATTCATAGTATGTACACCACAAAGACGCGAACATGGGTTACTCAAAAAATATCCCTGTACAAAACATATCAAAATTTGGTGCCTTAATTGTTTGGGGCGTCAGTGAACCAAATCCATTTAATGTGCGGGGTGATTCAGAGGGTGTAGAAAGTAGAGTCAATGATATGATCCCAAATTTTTTAAGTGTACAGGGTGATGGGGGTGGGGGTACAGAAAATAAGCTCAAAGCTTTTTATTCAAATTAAAATGTTTAAAGTTTACTTCATTTTAGAAATGCTTCAGAGAATAAAATTCAGCTTCCATCTAGAAAGTAGGCCTAAAGCTTCAATTTGTAAAATTCCACTTCCACGTAGAAAGTACGCCCCTAGCTTCAACAAGGAAAAATTGACCTCAATGTTTCTTGATCAACTTGGATGTTAAAATTAATGACACAATGTCTCCATAAAAAATTTCAATGTGACTCTTGAAATTTAGTGATCTAACAGGTTTCTTTTTTTACAAAACTTTCACAGAAGTTCCGTTCAGAACACATTTTTCACATATTCACCATCTGTTTTTCAATGATTCCCTATGCACAATCATTGTTTTTGCAACATGTATTTCGGGTTTTAGGACACAATTTCTCATCTCTATGATTTATTGTCTATACAATTTCTATTGCATTAAAAGAAGTTTTCACTTCGTTGTTGCTGTACAATTGCCTCAGTAATCCCTACTCCTAAAGTTCACAGACTGCATAACCCATGTTTTACAATTCCATAATTTTTTTAATTGTTCACTTGTAGGTGCTTTCTGCCTAAATTTGAGCATCAGCTGTTAATTGATTTCGACCAGTCATACATTCAGGACAGCCATGTCAAAAACTTTCGTGAATTCGAAAATTGTCTTCTTCACATAAAAAACATTTTTAAAAAAACGATTTAGAGATAATCACAAATTACCCATTGTAGGATCAATTTATTATTCAATTCGAACTTTGTGGCCATTGAGTTTGTGTCATAAAATAAACTGCTATGATTATATAAATACCATTTCGTCCATATAACATTGATGATCTGCAAAAAGTATTTGCAAAGTATAGAAAACTCACTGAACATAATGAATGTGTTATAACATTTTATCCGAACAGCTTTCTTACATGTCAGGCATTTAAAGTATCCCCATTTATGCAGTTTGATATTGAAACGAGTATTCAAAATATTACAAATTAGACAAAGCTTAATTTGATCGCATGCAGGTGATGGTTTTTGTTGCTTCCGAACTTTCGAATTTTTCATGTCAATTGAAAAATTTATTGTTCTGGGAGTAACAGTTGCAGTGTTTACATTTTTGTTGATAAAATTGATTAGAGGGGGACTATTGTAGCACATTTTACATCAGTTTCTACACCTATGTTTGCATATCTTATTGTAAGCTGCATCGCACTGGGGACCATAATAGCTGCAATAAAAAAAGAATCCATTCTTGTAATTACCAATAAATTATTAATGTGATGCTAAATATTCAAAACATGTTTAGCATCACGACCTAATAAGACCTACTAATAATCAACAAAACACTACTATTAACAGGTGCAACACTCCAAAACCTACCATTATATAATAAATCTTTATATGGCTCTTTAGTAAAATTTGGATTCGTTAATTAGGCAAAATCACTTGAAATTTGGGCCATTTGTTAAAACTGCATGATCCTTGATGATTGTTTCAGCCTGCTTTAAGCATGAGCTGCTCAGCCACTCTCTTTTGAAAAACATTACACTTATTGAATTTCTTCTTGCACTTATATTTTTCATTTCATCTATGGGAATGTGAGCTATAGTGAGCTACGTTTTTACCAAATGCACTGAAAATTGTGTCCCAGAACAGTGAAAATCGTGCCCTGAAAAGAATGCTTATTATGGGAAATTATTTAGAAACCTATCCCAAGTACATAAAAATGCATCCTTTTGGTAAAAAAAAATTAGTACAACTGTTAGATTGTTAGATTTCATGAGTCACATTAAAAAATTTTTTGGTAATCATAATCAATTTTAACATCTGAGTTGGACAGGAAACATTAAGGTCCAATTTTATCCATTTTATCTTCATACCTACTTTCTACATAGAATTTGAATTGTACATGTCGGAACTTCGAGCATACTTCCTACGTGAAAGTCGAATTCTGCCCTATGAAACTTCAGGTGTACTTTCTTCCTGGAAGTCAAATTTAACACAGTAAAGCTTCCCATGTACTTTCTACATTCATTATATCATTGGGTACACTGTCATCACGTTTTGGTCAGTACTTTCTACACCCCTTGTATCATTCCGCATGTTATACAAGGCATAATAGTTGGCTATACTTCCTAGGTACACTCTTCTGCCCACGCAATTAAGGTGACAAATTTTTATGAATATGTTTTGTACAGGGGTATTTCTTATATACCCTCTGTTTGGGTCTGTATGACTACTACCACACAGCCTAGGCAACAACCTACAGTATTACTACAGTATTGATACAGGAAAAATAAAAATAAAAAGTTATATAGTTGTAAACTACGCCTTCAATTCTCATATTTTCATGATCCTAAATTACTCAATATTCTGGAATAATGCTGATTCTTCACTAAACACGGAAGCTATGCCCCAGAACAAGAAGTGAAATTGCAGTTAGTGCATCAATGGAAAACATGCATAATTTGCATATATCAGCAGCTCATTTGAAACTCAATGCAATTAAGGAAGATGGGAACTGGAAAGCTCATATTCTGGAAAATTGTATAGTTTTGACTGTTATGGTGAAAAATATAAATTTCGCTTTTAGGCTATGTTCCGACAGTAACTTACAATCGAAAACACGAAGGAATCCATCAAAAATTTTCGATTTGGGGAATCGCTCACTCACCTTTGCAGATGGAAAGAAAAATTTCCGAGCTGATTCATTCATTCAAAGTAAAATGTTCATCAATCTTGTCATATGTAAAATACATCATTAATTTTTAATTCTGATTTATGCAGGATCTTATTAAAGATTTACCAGAGAATATTTTCGAAGCATGGAAGAGCAATATAGATTCTCGCTTATATTCAAGCAAAGAAAATGATTGGTATCATATTACCAAACAAGAGTATTTATTTAATGAAGGTCAGTGATAAGTTTAGCATGAAGTCTGCCAAGGACAACGTCAATAATTAAATTATGGCTCCATTTTATATATTTGAACTTGTTTAGTTGACAATGTCCAACAACTGAGTGATTCACTTACCAGAGAAAATATATGGACTTCTTTAGAAGTAAGTGGAAGGTCCTATGTTTTTGCAGTGAGAAAGCTTTCTATATTCAGAAATACTTTGATCCAAATTCAAAACACATGAAGAGAACTATCATCCATGTTCATGCGGAATACCAGCATGTTGACAGAGAAATGCTGAGACAATTGGTTGAACAATGATTGGCAATTATAAATTTGGTGGTGGTTAGTAGTTATTTGGTGGTGGTTAGTAGGTCCTACTCAAGGAATGTGGAAAAGATGCTCAAATTATGCCTACAGTGTCGATAAAGATGCATATAATGTGTTAGCCAATACAGTATTGATACAAAGTATGTTTGGGGCTATGTGAAAGTTGTGCATAGTATTTTAAGGTTTTCCTCGATACATTTTTATATATTTTTTATATATTTGCTTTCACAAACTCTGGGTAATAAGCTCTCCAACTTTTTTGACACTCAGCCACTGCCTTGTTTTCTGCAGAAAAATACCTCTGGGTATCAGTCGACACAAAATCAGCCTCTATGACGACATTGCATGTATAACGTGAGTATGTTATTTACATCCCTTGAACAACGTACCTCAATTATAGTCTGCTTTTTATAAAATGCTTCTAAATAGAAAAGTGACACAAATCAATACTATCGTAAAAACCGTTTACATAGAGCTCTTACTGTAAAATTTTTTGCTCGAAAAATTTCTAGGGGTTAGGTCATTAAGCTCACAAATTTCCAGCCGAATCTGATGTATTGTTTATCAGCAAAGGGTGAAAATCTGAAATGCTACTTGCTTTCCACTTTCGTTATTAAGAAGCATTTGAATAAAAACAGACTATAGTTATTATGTCTTCAAATTTGTATTGCTGAATTGAATTCATTTTGAAACATTGTTCATTTTAGATAATTGATTCGTAGTTTAGAATAGAATAAAGTTTTAAGAAGGAGAGGATTTTTGTTTGAAAATGCTACTTGTCAAACCATGTCTTTTAGATTTGACACTGCTCTGAGGTTGTTTGGTTTGTCCTTAAATAAAGAGTATATTCGGACAGAAATTTTCGACGAAACGATTCACATCCTTCTGAATGGAGAAAAGTAAATAATGTCCATGTCTCAAGAAAGATTCTATTTCAGATAAAGTTAATTGACTGAAACACCAATTGTTCGACACACCCTTCCGCATTTCAGGCTTTTATAACTAACAATTAGTGAAGAACCAGGTTGAAGGCAATGATAGTGTACTCATAAGGAACTTGGAGTAGTTATGTAATACATAAGGAATC
Organism: Romanomermis culicivorax; assembly: GCA_963922205.1. Lineage (NCBI taxonomy): Eukaryota > Metazoa > Nematoda > Enoplea > Mermithida > Mermithidae > Romanomermis > Romanomermis culicivorax. The sequence goes on along the minus strand of CAWUHX010000256.1, from coordinate 74,470 downwards.
TGGTGAAATAAAATTTATTTACAGATAACATAATTCTATATTTATAAAATTCAGATTCCAGTTCAAACGTCAGGAAATATAAGATTTTGCAAGGCCTGAAAGGCCAAAGTGAAATCATTATTCTACTAAAATGCCGAGACTTAACTGGCGTATGTATCATCCGATTGGCCAACTCTTAGCTCGATTGAAAGCTCTGCCTAAAATAAAGTAAAACACTGGGTAAAGTTCCCTCATTATCATAGCTCATGAGAGCTGCAAACAAAAGGAGTGACAATGAAGTTAAGAAGATATATAATATATATATATATATATATAGTCTGTTTTTTATAAAATGCTTGTAAATAGAAAAATGACAAAAAATAAAAACCGCCCTCAAGGTCGTCTACACAAAACTTTTATTGCAGGATCTTTTACTCAAAAAAAGTAAGGATTAGTTGGATGGGCTCATAATTTTCCAGTCTTATGTGACTCGTGGTTTAACAAGAAATAGTAAAAATATGAAATAGTACTTGCTTTCCACTCCCAATATTGCGAGCATTTCAAGAAAAACACACTATATATATATATATATACATTTTTTTGCGAAAAAGAGACCAAAGAAAAATACAGGTCAATGCCACTATGAAGGTGGCGGAAAATGGTATGAGCATAGTTGGAAAAAGTAAAATGAGAGTTAAAAGACGAAACATTAACAATAATGAAAGTGCACAATAGGCAACAAATAGAAAAGATTAGCATATTAATTAAGTCCAACAAAAAAAGGTCTATGGTTAAGACAAAATAAAAAATTTTTTGGATCTCTGAACAGATAATTAACGGGCTGAACGGCGAGAAAAACGTCCTTGTTCCAGAAAGCGATTATTGCCCCGAGTTCTAAAAAAGTATGCTTAAAAAACGAGAAAAACTCTTGAAGGAATTGGGTAGGGAGGCCTAGTTAAGTCTCGGCATTTTAGTAGAATAATGATTTCACTTCGGCCTTTCAGGGCTTGCAAAAACTTACATTCTACTTCAAATGCCTCGACTTAACTAGCGTATGTGTTTAAGGCTTACGGAATTATCAAAGACAAAATTCGTGTAATTTGGTAACTCTATATCTCTCTGATAAAACCGCTTGAAAGTTAAGGACTGGGAACTCCGGTTAGTATGACTGAGGATAAAAGCAAGTGAGCAGCCTGAAACAAAAGCTTTGGAAGCCGAAGCAGAGCGTTTCGAATGTGATTTAAAAACTGTGGTGTCAACGCCCGAAAGGGACAAAACCGTCTTAATCCAACGGAAAATTGTCGCAGTGGAAACCGGCTTATGAGGTTTCATAAAGGATAGAAAACATCGAGTTTCAAAGCCCCTGATTGCTTTGGTTGCATCCAGATAGAGCTGGAAATAAAAGTAGGGGCATAAACGGGATTCCGAAAACTTGAAAATTTTGAAAGAAATAGGAGGACCACAACGTATGGTTTTAGTAATGGCTGGAATAGTAATAAGAATAAAGTCCTCGAAAATTTTTATGTAGCGAATGTCCAACTTTTGAATTTCGGATGCCCTTTTTGGACAGCTTAATGACAACAACATGATAGATTTTAAAGTAAGCAACTCCAAATTTTTGGGGGGAAATGGGAGTTAAATTAGGGCGAAGATCTTTCAAAAAATGAAGAACAAGAGCAACATCCCATGTTGAGGCATATCTGGGTTTAGGTGGATTAAGGTTAAAAATCCCTTTCAAGAAAGGCGTGATTAGTGTATTATTTGTAAGGTTGCAGCCAATTTCACCTAAAAAGGTAACAATAGCTGATTTAGCTGCAGCTAGGGTGCTGTATTTTAGATTACTTTTATGCAAATGCAATAAGTAGTGAACTAATTCGCATGCAGCAGGTCGAAAGGAATCAATTTGTCGTTGAGAACACCAGTGATGCCACTTTTTAATGGCCGAATTGTAGTGTTTCTGTATTCCGCTAGACCATGACTGAAGCATGATGTCGGCAGCCTCCTTTGGAACGCCGCTGGTCTGCCAGAAACTCCTGATCTTTTCCAAGCCGAAAGGCGAAGTGTTTTGTTTAGCACGAGGGGATGAGGAAGCCCTGATGGGTCCGATAGAAGATCCGGCGTTTGGGGAAGCAATAACGGAAAATCGACGGCTAGAGCCAGCAGTTGGGGTCACCATGGTTGAGTCGGCCAAACTGGAACAATTAGCACAACTGTAGCAGAGTCTAGTCTAAATTTCTGAATAGTCCTGCCAATGAAAGCAAAAAGGGGAAAAACAAAAGCGAAAAATTCATGCCAGCAAAGAGTAAAGGCATCAACAGCAGAAGCATCATGGTCTGGCTTCCACGAAACAAAATGTTCTAAATGGGTATTATGCCTTGAAGCAAAAAGGTCAACGGAAAAAGGACCCCATTTTTTATTTAAAAACTCCAAAAGTGCTGCATTCAAATGCCAGTCACTACTGTCAGCAAAACTTTGGGATAACCAAGCAGCTTCAATGTTAAATTTTCCAGGAATATGTGTTGCTTTAATGTTCAGGTGGCGATCGAGGCACCAAGATCAGGTGATTCAAGATTCAGTTGGCGATCGAGGCAAATTTTAACGGACAAATGGCAAAGAAAGCTATTTTTTGTGCCACCTAGCCTGTTGATGTAAGCAATAGATGTAGAATTATCAAGCATTAAAGAAACTGACGTGTTAAAAAGATTGGAAGCAAAAATTTTTAGGCCATAAAAGGCTGCTAATAGCTCTTTACAGTTTATATGCAAATTCAATTCATCGTTTTTCCAGAGACCACCGGCTTTGTGGGAATCACAAAAAACGCCCCAGCCATCATCAGAAGCATCAGAAAAGATGGTTGGAGAAACAGGGTGTGAAAAAATGTTTCTACCATTCCAGGAATTTAACTGTTTAGACCAAAGTTCAAGTTATTTTCTGGCCTCATGTGAAAGAAAAATGTGGTGATTATAATTATTGTATTTTTTAAACCAGAAATTAAGCAAGCCTGCAACTCTGGTGAATAGACTAGCGCGCAACAAAGCTTGACTAACTGAAACGCATTTTCCCAATAAACAAGCCACATCATGAAGTTTTACAGTATGCTTGTGTAGAAGAGAAATACATCGCCCTAAAATGTCATCAACTTTATTGCGCGGAATTTTTAGTGTTAAAGTTTTGGAAGAAAAAATCAAACCGAGAAAAGTGATTGACGTCTTTGGCACCAATTCCGATTTTTCACTGTTAACTATGAAGCCGAGCTGGGCCAAAAGAAACATCACAAAACGGGCATCAGCTTTCAGCTTCTGGCAGGACGCATTTAAAATTACCATATCGTCCAAATAAATTATTATACGAATGCCAAGTTGACGACAAGCAGAAACTACAGGCTTCAATAATTTCGTTTAAACCTGCAGAGCTGAAGAAAGTCCAAAGGGCATGCATGTAAACTGATACAAATAATTGTCCCATTCGAAACAGAGAAACTTTCGGTCATTTATATGAATAGGAACAGCAAAGTAAGCATCCTTCAAGTCAATTTTAACCATAAAATCGTTCAAATGCCATAATCTTTTAGCATAAAGATACCTTCCATTTTAAAATGCTCATATTTTACATAAGCATTGAGGGGTCACAAATTAATAACTGGGCGCATTTCACTGTTCTTTTTGGGAACCAAAAATAGACGAGATACATAAAGATCAGAAGGGTTGACAAAAAAAGGTAGGGGTTCAATGGCGCCCTTAGACAAAAGGGAAAGGAACTCTTTAGATGCTGCAGACTGATCCTTAGGTGAAAATTTGATCGACGAAGGCCTAACTTTCTGTTTAGGTGGAATGCTTTCCCATTCAATCCTGTAGGCCAGACACTGTGTTTAATAGCCATCTATCAGAGGTCAATCTAGACCAATTAGTAAGGAGAAAAGCTAAGTGGCCAGCAATTAGTGAATGTGGGACAGAGCAAAATGCAAAATTAAAAGCTTGTACTCTATACCTGAAGGAATCGCCAGCATGAATAGGGCGATCCGAAAAATTTCTGGTGCTGGAATCGAAACGAAAACTTTGGGAACGTTGATGCGATGCACCATGAAAAGACGAAGGGGCTTTAAACCCACAAACTGACGATTGTCGAGGTGCAAAAGACGAAAATTTCCTGAGAGCATCATATAGGCCATTTTTCTGACCATGATCTTCGAAACTGCCACACAATGACTTGCCGAAAAGAGGAGGTGGGGATAATTTCGTGGCTGCGTCTCTACAGCAGGCTACTGGTTCCTCCGATGAAACAGGCATGGACGCAATGTCCTTAAACAAATAGCTTCTTATTCCCACGTTTTTAAGAATTTCATAGCGCCTGTCATAAAGAATATCCTGTAAAACGAAACCGATGTGTCGAAGGCTGTGCTTAATTGCAGTAGAAGCAAAAACTGCATCAAATGATCCACGATCCTGTTCATTAATTACAGCCACCAAAGGGTTGGCACATTCGAGGACAGACTGCTGTAAACAACGACAATGTTCATCTTTCCTTATAATCCATTTCTAGTCTCTTTTTAAGAAAGATCTAAAGTCCTCATCAATTACTGGGGCCAAAGCCACTGGGGAATCTGGAACTGGCATTTTCGAGTAACGTTTCAAACGTAACATAGGATCCTCAAAGTAACCTCGTAATTCGGATAAAACCAAATGCTGGGTTTCACTTGTAAGCAGTAAGCGTCTACGTTCCAGTTTCAAAGAATCCGAAAAAATCGGAATAGCTGCTTTCCTGGAAGATGAAGAAGCAGACCGTGAATGTGACCAAATGGCGAGCAGACACCAGGCTTAAATTGTCATCCAAAACTGAAGGGTTATTGGAACGAGGCAGAGGCTCTTTTAAAATGGAATGCAAAGAAGCAGAGTCCAACTGAACTGAGCCATTATCTCGAACCATCAAAGGTGGTTCTCGATTTGTCATAGGTTCGATGGAACCTTGTTGTAAATTGTTGGAAGGAAAAACCTTTAAGGAGGAACCTACAATAATTGGTTCAATGGAACCCTGAGCCTGAGAAGAATCATTCTTGTCGATTATCCGATGACTTTGCAGTAGAACCACAAATGGTTGAAGAACTTCCAGAATCGGTCGATTTAGACGAATGGGAAAACGATTTGCGCCTGGAACAATGTGGATGAGCTGATCCATGACGAACGACACTGCGGCTATGGTGGCTCAAAAGAGTACCATGCAAAGACGACATATTAACAGAACCGAAAGACGCTATGCAACAAACAAAATGTGATGACATGGAAAAATAAAAACGAGCTAAAAGTTAGCCAGCTCGAATGAACTATGATAATGAGGAAACTTTACTCAGTGTTTTACTTTATTTTAGTCGGAGCTTTCAATCGAGCTAAGAGTTGGCCAATCGGATGATACATAGGCTGGTTAAGTCAAGGCATTTGACATAGAAAAATGAAAATTCAAACATAAATTTGAGTAGCGTTTGTGACAAAAACATGTAAATATCGTGATTCAAGACAATTTCTATTGTAATTGTTTATTATTATCTTGATTTGTATCACTTCACCAAAAGTTTGCTAAATATGGAACCAAACAGAAAATATTATTAATCATGTGAAATTAATTTACAAAGATAACTAATGAACTCAATGAACCTTGAAATTTTGGTTCAGCTGGAAATAAAAATACTGCTGAAAATGATATAAATACAATGCATCACAGGGTTCTGAGAATATGGAATCCTCTGACAGCGCAAAAACATACATTGTACAGAATACAAGGGAATTATGGCCGATCTTGAACACAGGCCTCCTAAAACAGAATGAACTACTAGAAATGAAAGCAGATGGGTAAAAAAACAAATAATCGCCTTGACCTCCTACATAAAAATACAGTAACCTTTGCTCCTGAGAGCACACACAAATGGTATGAAATAAACAAAATTAAACATCAATCAAAAGATAAAATAACGGAAGCTTATCAGAGCAATGTAGCATAAAAAGCTGTTTATAAGATGTAACTGTTGTCCTTTGTTCAGTTTAGATAATTCCAGTTTAATAACTTCAGTTTGAGTGTAGCAGGCTTAGTCAATTAGTTCAGTAAATTCACTCAATTCCATTCATCTGGTTCACCAGTGGGTAAATTTAGTCCCATTAGTTCGGCTATTGGTAGTTATTTATTTTTGGCAAATTATTATATCCAACCATATTTACCGACCTCAATATCAAAAGGACAGTTTAAATGCCATTTTTCTTTCCAAGTATATTGAGGGGCCGAATTCCTGCATATCTAACTTGCATTATCACTACAGTACTCTTACCTGGTTTTCTCTGGAACAACTTAGACCCTGTAACGTACCTGCTAAAGCAGTACTGTAAATATGTAGCATACTGTATGCGATAGACATTTATTAGATATTATTTTATTTTCACATTTTATCGTCTCAAGGGTGTCTGGGATTCACACCCAAACATTCCTATAAAATTACGTGAAGTACTTTATTTTGATCCATTCACACCCCGGTAGCCCAATTAAGATGCCCCAATTAATTTGCACAAATGGCAGCTGGTCCCCTAGAACCTACACTAAACTACATATTCCACGGCTACCGTAATCCCCCTAAAAATCGTAAACAACATGTAACGACCAGATTTGTGTGAGGTACTTTACTTCTAACCAATCGGTCGATACGGCGGGGCAAATAACCCCTCCTTCCGGAGTTGAACGTCCTCGTTCAAGGCTTTCGAGGTTGGGGAGGGGTGGGGGTAGATTCGATAGTTGCTGTTCGAGGGTAGAAAGGGGTTGTCTCGTTTACATGCACCGTAAATGTAATATTCTTATGGGGGTGTTTGAGTGTAACGTTGGGGTACATGAAATTTGTAACTGTATAGGGCCCGTTCTGGCGAGGGAGGAATTTGGGAGTCAGCCCTTGTTTACACAAATGATTTTTGTAGAGAATAAGATCACCTGCCTTGTAATATACGTTCTGAGCATGCTTGTTATACTGACGGGTATAGTGGGCTTGGGCTTTTTGCAAACTTTTCTGCACGGTTGAGAGTGCTTCTGTGAAATGCGATTTTACACGAAGGGCGTAATCGTCTAAATCAACCATGTAAGACGTGGGGAAAAAGTTTAAGGCTGCGTCTGACGGCAGATTGGCTTGTCTACCGTGGAGTAATTCAAATGGGGGATATGATGTGCTATCATTTTTATGAATATTGATCGAAAAAACGGCATACGGGAGATAAGTATCCCAATCAGTGTGATTTGAATTGATGTACATGCGGATACGGGTGGCTAAGGTTTGGTTGCAACGCTCAACTTCCCCATTGGCAATGGGATGATATGGGGTAGTGTGAATTTTCTGAGTATTGCATAAACTGGTGATCCATGAGAAGAGATCGGATACAAAATCCGGGCCACGATCACAATGGATGATTTTTGGGGACCCATGACGACAACCAATTTTGGTTACGAATAGCTTGGCAATAGTGGGTGCAGTGATGTCAGGGGTCGGGAATGCCTCTACATACTTTGTGAAATAATCGATGAAAACGACAATGAATCGGTTGCCGTCTTCCGTGAGGGGTAATGGTCCCATGCAGTCAACACCGACTCTATCAAATGGGCCAGTCGGCTGAATTGGTACCAAGTTTGCATGTACTTTGTGCCTAAGAGCTTTCTGTGTCTGGCATGGGTGACAAGTTTTGCAGTAACGTTTGATATCATGGCTCATTTGGGGCCAAAAGTATTTCTGTCTGAGCAAGTGTAGAGTTTTCCGGGCTGCAAAATGACCTGTGAATTTGCTGTCATGATGTGAGGCGATGAGATGCTGGACTTGCGACTTGGGAATGTATAGTTTTGCCTGTTTGTCGACTATACGGAAGAGAATGTTTTGATGCACTGCGAATTTGATCAGAGTAAGGGGGTGTTTTTGGGCAATTTTTGCTAAAATACTTTTGACAGTTGGATCAGTGCGTTGGAGTTCGGCAAAGTTTTTCTGTTGCTCTTCTTGTTCAGTTGCTTCGGCTTCCAAAACTGAATTGATAGTTGATATTTCGGGGTGGGTTTCTAATTGCTCAATATCAAAGGATTGCTTTGCTGTCTGTGAGGGGAATCGAGAGACTGCATCTGCGTTGCGGTTAGCAGTGCCTTTCTTGGGTCGAATGTCTAGCTGAATACCGGAGAGGGCTAATCCCCAACGGGCAATGCGAGGGGAGGGGTTTTCCATTTGTAAGACTGCCTGAACTGCTGTGTGGTCAGTGTGTACAATGACATGTTGCTGGAAAAGATAGGGGCGGAAATACTTGACAAATTCGACTACTGCAAGGGTTTCCAACTCAGTGATCGGATAGTTGCGTTCTGCGGGTTTCAATGTGCGGCTCCCAAAAGCAATGGGGCGATCCTGACCTTTACTATCTAGCTGACTGAGAATGGCGCCGATTCCGAGTTTTGAGGCGTCAGTTTGCAGGATAAATGGTTTTGTGAAATCGGGATGCTGTAGTATTGGGGCATGAATGAGTAATTCTTTTAGCTTACTGAATGCATTTTGCTGTTCAGGGCCCCAGGAAAATTCTGAATTCTTTTTGAGTAGCGATGTGAGTGGGCTAGAAACGTGAGAGCAATTTGGGATGAATCTGCGATAATATGAGGGTAGGCCAAGGAATGACTTAACTTCTTTTGAGCTTTTGGGTGTGGGTATGTCATAGATGGCCTGTACCTTATGGGGATCTGGTGAAATGCCTTGATGAGAAATGACGTGGCCTAAGTATTGGACTTGAGGCTGGCAGAATTTGCATTTTTGTATGTTTAGCTTAAGGCCTGCTTGTGAGAATCGGGCAAGAATAGTGTCTAAACCTTCCAGCATTTGGGCATGGGAGTCTGCGAATACCAAAACATCGTCGAGATACACAAGGCATGTGTTCCATTGCAGATCCGAAAGAATAACATCCATTAACCTTTGGAATGTGGCTGGGGCATTGGTGAGTCCAAAAGGGAGGTAATTGAATTGATACTGGCCAGCTGAGCAATTAAAGGCCGTTTTTTCTCTGTCTGCTTGTGCTATGGGAATGGAATAGTATGCATTGGATTGGTCAAGGGACGTAAAATATTTCATTCCACGGAGGGTGTCCAGAATTTCGTCTATCCGGGGCAAGGGGTAGGTATCTTTTTTTGTGACATTGTTGAGGCCTCGAAAATCAATGCATAAACGATGGCCTCCATCTTTTTTGGGAACTAAAACTGTGTTGGTACACCATGGGGAATTGCTGTGGCTTATGACACCTGCTGCTGCGAGTTGCTCAACTTCTGCTTGTATGATTTGCTTTTCTTTTGGGGAAGTCCGATAAAGTTGTCTACGTACGGGTTGGGAGCCATTGGTGTCAATTGTATAAGAAACGAGGGTGGTTCTGCCTATGTCCATTTTGGATTTAGCATATAATGTAGGGTACTTCGATAGGGCGCGTAGGAGTTGCGTTTTTTCTGCTTTTGTGAGGTCACTGGAGGTTAAATTGACATTTTCTTTTAACCATGTGAATGTATCAAAATGGTTGGGCTGGTTTTGCGTTGAAGGGGTTAGATTAGCGGGAGCGTTTTGTTTTGGGATGTAACATGAGACTGTACCAATGCATGTTCCAGGATAAAGAATTTGAGCTGTTTCTTGTGTGTTTAGGACGGATATGCGTATGCGATTGTTTTGATTCTCAGATATACAAGCTGCGAAATGGACTTTAGAGTTCTCTTTGGGTTTTGGGGGTGAATTCAAGCTGTTTGACCTGTAAGTACGACTTGGGCAAGGGGACAGTAAATTCGGTTACTGTACGGGGTGGTAATTCTAATTTTTCATCCAAATAAGTTCCACCACGAGTTGAAAGAGGGCTATATTCTAGGCCATCACAAGGTAGTATAACATTGCCAAATTTGACCTGTGATTTTTGATTGTTGATAGTGTATTCCGAAAATCGACTGAGAAAGTTTTTGCCTAGAAGGATGTCTGCTGTGCAATCTTTTTGGACATGGACCATGATTGTTTCCTGGATTGTTTGGGCTGTCACTGTGACAAAAGTGGTCCCTACAAAGTGAATCGGAAGATTATTTGCTGCTTTTGCTTGGACTAGCGGGGGTTTCATGTCTAACTGTAGGATTTGAGCGATTCGGGAATCAATGAGTGAGTAAACTGCACCAGTGTCAATCATGCCTTTTGTCATTAATTTGCCGTTAAGTGTGATCGGAATATGAGGGGTATGTTTCTCAGGTACGTTTTGGGGTGGCTTATTTGATGCAGATTGGTGAATTTGATTAATGAGTTCGATTGCAGGAGTTCAGGGGGTATCAATATCGACAAGGACATATTTCTGCTGTGTTTGTGCCCCACCACAATTAGCTAATTCTAAGAGAGCATGGCCGAATGATGGGGGAATGGTCTCATGTAAATGTCTGTTGTTAGATGGTATTTCGTATGCATGTTCGTTTGTGGCATGATGCTTTGGAGAGGGGAAATATTTTCGAAGAATGAGAAACGAATAAAAGACGCCTGCAATAACTACAGTGATAACGGCGAGATTGATAATGATTTGCAGGGGTCCTTTGAGTAAATTGTTTAATCCGTCCGTGAGACTTTGGGTGGTACCGGTTATTACATGTTCTATGCCTTGACCAGCACCAGAGAGTGTATTTCCGAGTGCTTGGCCAGTGCCTGAGATCATATTGTAAACTGTATCGGAATTGAGAGACATTTGGGCGGTGTAATTGACGAGTTTTTTGACAATGTTTTCGAGTGTGTGAGTTTTGTAAATGTATTGTTTCAAAAAGAGTAAGTTGGTTGAAATAGTTGCAAGTTGATCATGAAAAATGGCGGGTGTATTAAAATGAAAAAGGGAGAAATTTTGGTTCCAGATGATTTCTAAAGGTAAATTTGTGACATGAGGGTTTCACTGACCCATGTATTATTCTGTTTGTAAAGGGCTACATGCATGTGATGGCAATCAACTGTTTGTGAAAAAGGGGTCAAATCGTTGCCTCCTGGATTTGAAAACATGAGTTCAGTTCCTACGAGAACGGGCAAAAGTTTGTAGCATGTTTGGCTGATTTTATGGTTGTAGAAGACTTTAGATGCGTTTACTTGCTTGCAGGGCCAGACTGTGAGGGCTTCTCCTGTAAATTCTGCTATGATGTCGGTTCTCTGTAGGAATGCACGTGCTCCAAGGGTTGCGTCAAGACGTAAAATTTCCCATACGAGATCAAGGTGACGCTGTGCCTGTCTGCATAATTCATTCCATACATTTTTGAAATTTTGAATTTCGAATTCCTGTATTTTGTCTGCTAGATAGTTTAGTTTTGCATTGATGGGTTCAAAATCATCAAAATCGTATAGTGTAGTATGAGTTTCGTTGGTTTTTGGGGTTAAAAATGCATTACGATGTGGTGTGCTTTTGTCTTATTGTACAATAATGCCTTGTTCGGTTAGAATGCTGTCTTGGATTTCTGGGCAATTGGGGTTTGAAAAGAGTGTGTTTTTGACCGAAAATGCACCTTGTAGCTCTTCTATTATCATGTGGGTTGGCGTGAGTTTTATGGGATGTGTATTTTTGTATTCGAAGGGGCATAAGTTTTCAAATGCTGTTTCATTCCAAATAATGGATCCGTCGGCTGTGACACAATGACCTGATGTCGGTTTGCATGACCCTAGGTCGCCTAATGTACCTGTCATAGATTTTCCATTCCAAGATGCTATTTGTCCTATTTCTATGATGATGTTAGTGACCGAGGTACAATGGTCTGTACAACACCATGTGTATTCTACGCTTAGGGAGTTATTTGTTGACCAAAATCCTGGTTGGGTTTCGTATAATTTTTGACCGTTGTGTTCTTTGTCTATAACGATTGCCTTACAAAGATGTGGGGTTAGATTTTGCATTTCGGTTTGGTCGAAGACAATACCTTTTGATCCAAAAAATCCTGTATTATTACAAATTTTGCGTTTGCGAACACTGCATTTGTATGCGTCTGTAATGTGGGGCTTAGTGGAGGGGATATAGATTTTTCCGAATGTCTGTACGGGTTTGTCTACTGTGGAAGGGGGCATGCATGATACAAGTTTCGGTATGCTGATTGAGTGACCGCTCAATGAAGTTCCACACATCTGGAATTGGGCACTACACGATGTGGGGATTATTATACAAAGAAAAATACAAAACATCGGCCAATAGAATGTTTTAGTGGAGGCGGCGGGGCACTGTGTGTTTTTGTTGTGGCCGGTTTGGTGTTGGGGCTTTAGGTGTTGTCTTTTTGCGGTTTTGCGCTGGGGGGGTGGCCGGTTTGCAATCTGAACGTTCTGTAAAACTTTAGAAGTTGAGTTATGGGATGGGGTTTGGATTTTTTTTTTTAGATTTTTGCGGCTTCAGGCGTGGGGGGTGGTGACATGGCACACCAATCGGGTACGTCCAGATCAAGGACATATTCGTCACTACGGCGGTAGGTGTTGGGCATGATAGTTCCTAAAGTAGTCTGAGGGCCGTTAGTTATGGCGGGTAATTTTGAGTAAAATGCGGGGTCGTCAATGTCCATGAGGGGTTGGGGTTGCCTGTACTCAATGCAATTTTGAATATTACGACTCTGCTGATTTGGACAATACCTACTTGTATGACCTCTCTGCTTGCATAGAAAAAATTGAAAATTGGAGTAGGGTTTTGAAAGGCAGTTATCTGATCTATGTCCTGTTTGGGAACAGTGGATGCATCGGCTTTTACAATCATGTGTACTGTGATTATTACGGAAACAGATTTCACATGATTTTCGGGTGCCTACTGATTTACAATTGCGAGCTACGTGTCCGATTTGTCCACACTGGAAGCATGTGGGTTGCCTGGGGGTGGTATTGTTCCTGTAAGCATTATTCCTGCTGAAAGTATTGTTACTGAAATTGTTGTAGCTACTTTGTTGTGGGGGTTGAGGTTTTGGTTTGATCTGCAACTGTAAATCTTTTACTTGTTGTTCTAACTGATGCAAAAGATCCTGTTGGTCTGTATTTTTGGTTAGGGAAAAGATGGGTTCGGGTTTTGGGGGTATGAAGGGAAGGGCGTTAGACTTTAACTCATTTCTAAGAATTTGCTGTTCAATGTAAGCTGCTTCATCTGACATTTCTTTTAGAGTTGCGAACCTTCTATACTTGATTGCTTCCCTGATTTCGTTTTGCATGCCTTCTACAAAGAGGGGTTTTATGATCATTTCTCGTGCGTCTGTGTTAAAGTTAGGGTAGGCGAGGGTTGCGAGATGTTCTAGATCAAACAAGAATTCCGTTACTGTTTCTGATCGCTTTTGTTTTCCTTCGCGTAGGAATTGTTGATGTAGCTCATTATCTCTATTGTTTGGGAAAAATGCCTGTAATGCGACTTTATACTGCTCGTATGTGTGGGGAGGGTTTTCGGAATTTGCTAAACTTTTGAATTTTGCTAACGCGTTTCCTCCTAAATGAATTTCTAAACATGCCAACTTTAACTGTACGTCTGTATCTTTCATGCCTTGGAGTGCCATGAATTGTTCTAATCTTTTGTTCCATTCACCAAAATGTTGGGTCACGCCGCCCGTGAATACTGTAGGTTTCGCATAGAAATTGTTTGCCATGTTATTACGAATGTTTGCTGTTCTTAAATCGTCTATTAGGGTAGGGTTTACTGTATTCTGATTCAATTGTGAGCGTAGGGTACGAAAATGTTCTGAAAACAAATCGTTTATCTGTTCTCTAAGGATTTCTCCTAAATAATCTTGCGTTTGGTGGGTCATTCTTGGTTTACGATGGGATTTCGGCTTAAATGCTTCAATTTTTGCTTCACGCTGTATTCCTTTAAATGTGTCGCTTAATGTCTCGTTGGAGGGGATTTCCAGTTTGCTTTCTACGAATACCGTCTTACTGTAGGAAATGATTACTACTGTATTATCTAATGCTTCTAAATGCCCGGATAAGATTACACCTAATTGGGGGCAGGGAGTTCCACTGGTTAACGTAACGGTATGGTCACCAAAATATGTAACGACCAGATTTGTGTGAGGTACTTTACTTCTAACCAATCGGTCGATACGGCGGGGCAAATAACGGGAAGGGGGCGCGGGCGAACAGTTACAACACAACAACGGGTAATCGACGGTCACTTGAACGTCGACAAATAAAAACGCGCTTCGATTTATAATACGAACGGGGGCCTCGGTTTAAGTTGCTTTCGAATAGTCGGCCGCTTGCAAATGTATAAAGACGGGGCGAGCGCGGAAGTCAAAACGGAAAAAAACCACAAGAATAAGAATGATCAAATCACGCTTTGCTTCTTCTTTTATACGGCGATTCTGGCCACTCCCTGGGCGTCGCGGGAGGTCGAGCTTCTGTCCATCTTCTTCCGCCAATCGTCATTTCCCGCTACGCTTTTTATGCTTTCTTAATTACGCCTCTCTAATGCTTTTCTGGTACTGTATGCTTTCTGTGTTTCGCTTGCTTTCTACGGTGGGCTTGGCCACACCTTTGTGCTTCTGTGCATGCTTCCTGTATCGGTTTCTCTGTATACACACATTTTGTGGGGCCGCCGCTACTGTTACACTTGAGACTACTGTACGGCGGGGCTTCTACATATTTTACTGTGTGCAGGTGTTGTTTACCATTTTTACGGGGGATTACGGTAGCTGTGGAATGTGTAGTTTAGTGTAGGTTCTAGGGGAACAGCTGCCGTTTGTGCAAATTAATTAGGGCATCTTAATTGGGCTACCGGGGTGTGAACGGATCAAAATAAAGTACTTCACGTAATTTTGTAGGAATGTTTGGGTGTGAATCCCAGACACCCTTGAGACGATAAAATGTGAAAATTAATAATATTTAATAAATGTCTATTACATACAGTATGCTACATATTTACAGTACTGCTTTAGCAGGTACGTTACAAACACCTGCACACAGTAAAATATGTAAAAGCCTCGCCAGAAAGTAGTCTCAAGTGTAATGGTAGCGACGGCCCCACTAAACATGTGTATTCAGTAAGACAGATACAGGAAGCATGCACAGAAGCACAGAGGTGTGGCTAAGCCCACCGTAGAAAGCAAGCGAAACACAAAAAGCATACAGTACCAGGGAAGCATTAGGAAGGCATGACCAAGTAAGCATAAAAAGCGAAGCAGGAAGCGAGGATTGGCGGAAGAAGATGGACAGAAGCACGACCTCACACAACGCCCAGGGAGTGGCCAAAAACGTCGTATAGAAAGAGAAGCAAAGCATGATTTTAGTAGTTATTGGAATATTGAATTCGTCGTTTTTTTAAAAACCGTGCTTGCTCCTGTTTTTATATTTGCAAGTGGCCATTTTTACGAAAGCATTTAAAGGGAGGCCTGTTTTTCGTATTGTTGTCAACGTCTCCATGCAGCGGTCAATTAGTATCCTATCACCCTGTATTGTGAATCCTCGTCTCCCCTGCGCCATTTTGTCCACTGTATCGACGGTTTGGTTAAAGTAAAGTGCTTCACACAAAATCTGGTCATTACATATTTTGGTGACTGTACAGTACCGTTAACCACTGGAACTCCCTGCCCCATTAAGGTGCATCCTGTATCCCGGCATCCCTATCAGTAATCACACACAGTAATAATCGTCTCCTACAGTAGGACAGCTATTCTTAAAACACAAACTGAAAATGACCCACCATACATGAGACCACTTGGGAGAAATTGTAAGGGAGCAAATCAATGTACTTTTTACAGAACATTTTCGTACTCTACGCACACAATTGAATCAGAATACAGTAAACCCTACCCTAATTGACCATCTAAGAACAGCGAAAATTCGTGATAACATGGCGAATAATTTTTACACAAACCCTACAGTATTCACGGGAGGCGTGACCCAACATTTTGGTGAATGGAATAAAAGATTAGAACAATTCATGGCACTCCAAGGCATGAAAGATAATGACGTACAGTTAAAGTTGACATGTTTAGAGATTCATTTAGGAGGAGCCGCATTAGCAAAATTCAAAACTTTAGCCAATTCTGAAAACCCTCCCTACATATATGAGCAGTATAAAGTAGCATTACAGGCCTTTTTCCCAAACAATCGAGATAATGAGCTACATCAACAATTTTTACGCGAAAGAAAGCAAAAGCAATCAGAAACAGTAACCAAATTCTTGTTTGATCTACAACACCTCGCAACTCTTGCCTACCCTAACTTTAACACAAATGCACGAGAAATGATCATAAAACCCTTCTTTGTGGAAGGCATGCAAAACAAAATCAGGGAAGCAATTAAGTATAGAAGGTGCACAACTTTGAAAGAAATGTCAGACGAAGCAGCTTACATTGAACAGTAAATCCTTAGAAATGAGTTAAAGTCCAATGCTCTTCCATTTCTACCCCCAAAACCCGAACCCATTCTTTCCCTAACACAAAAATACAGACCAACAGGATCTCTTGCATCAGTTAGAACAACAAGTAAAAGATTTACAGTTACAGATCAAACAAAAACCTCAACTCCCACAACAGAGTAACTACAGCAGTTTTAGTAACAACACTTTCAACAGGAATGATGCTTACAGGAACAATACTACCCCTAGGCAACCCACATGCTTCCAGTGTGGACAACTTGGACATGTAGCTCGCAATTCTAAATCAGTAGCCCCCCGAAAATCATGTGAAATTTGTTTTCATAATAATCACAGTACACGTGATTGTAAAAGCCGATGCATCCACTGCTCCCAGACAGGACATAGATCTGATAACTGCATTTCAAAACCTTACTCAAATTTTCAATGTTTTCTATGCAAGCAGAGAGGTCATACGAGCAGGTCTTGTCCAAATCAACAAAGTCGTAATATTCAAAATTGCATTGAGTACAGGCAACCCCAACCCATAATGGACATTGATGACCCTGCATTCTACTCAACCTTGCCCGCCATAACTAACGGCCCTCAGACTACTTTAGGAACCATTATGCCCACTACCCACCGCCGTAGTGACGAATATGTCCTCGACCTGGACGTACCCGATTGGTGCGCCATGTCACCACCCCCCACGCCCGAAGCCGCAAAACCCAAAAAATTGCCCCCCACCATACCGGCAGATAACAAGATACCCTGCAAACAAGACACCAAGTCGCCCACTGCCCCCAAAACCCCATCGAAAACAGGTCGCAACTTATTGTCCCTTTTACACGGCCCCAGCCCCGAACCTTACCAATTCCACCCCCGCCAAACACTATTACCAACCCCCAAAAGTAAGCAAATCTAAACCCCATCTCATGACTCAACTTCTAAAATTTTACAGACCATTCAGATTGCAAACCGGCCACCCCCTCAACCCAAAACTGAACAACACCAAAAGCCACCATGTCAAACCGGCCAGAACGAAAATATACAGTACCCCGCCGCCTCCACTAAAACATTCTATTGGCCGATGTTTTGTATTTTTCTTTGTATAATAATCCCCACATTGTGTAGTGCCCAATTTCAGATGTGTGGAACTTCATTGAGCGGTCACTCAGTCAGCATACCAAAACTTGTATCATGCATGCCCCCTTCTACAGTAGACAAACCAGTACAGACATTCGGAAAAATCTATATCCCCTTCACTAAATCTCACATTACAGATGCATACAAATGCAGTGTTCGCGAATGGAAGGTTTGTACTAATACAGGATTTTTTGGCTCAAAAGGTATTGTCTTCGACCAAACCGAAATGCAAAATCTAATCCCGCATGTTTGTAAGGCAAACATTATAGACAAAGAACACAATGGTCAAAAATTATACGAAACTCAACCAGGATTTTGGTCAACAAACAACTCTCTAAGCGTAGAATACACATGGTGTTGTACTGACCACTGTACTTCGGTCACTAACATCATCATAGAAATAGGACGAATAGCATCTTGGAATGGAAAATCTATGACAGGTACATTAGGTGACCTAGGGTCATGCAAACCAACATCAGGCCATTGTGTAACAACCGATGGGTCCATTGTCTGGAATGAAACTGCATTCGAAAACCTATGCCCTTTTGAATACAAAAATACACACCCCATAAAACTGAAGCAAACTCACATGATAATAGAAGAGCTACAAGGTGCATTCTCCATCAAAAACACATTCTTTTTGAACCCCAACTGCCCAGAAATTCAAGACAGTGTCCTAACCGAACAAGGCATTGTTGTCCAGCTTGATGAAAGCACCCCACATCCTAACACATTTTTAACCCCAAAAACCAACGAAACCCATACCACACTCTACGATTTTGATGATTTTGAACCAATTAACACGAAACTAAATTATCTAGCAGACAAAATCCAGGAATTCGAAATCCAAAATTTCAAAAACGTATGGAGTGAATTATGCAGACAGGCACAGCATCACCTTGATCTAGTATGGCAAATTTTGGGCCTTGATGCAGCCCTTGGGGCGCGTGCATTCCTACAGCGAACCGACATAATAGCAGAATCCACAGGAGAAGCCCTCACAGTCTGGCCCTGCCAACAAGTAAACGCATCTAAAGTATTTTACAATCATAAAATCAACGGAACATGCTACAAACTGTTAACATTCTGGTAGGAACCGAACTCATGTTTTCTAACCCAGGAGGCAATGATTTGTCCCCTTTCTCACAAACCACCGACTGCTATCACATGCATGTAGCCCTTTACAAACAGAATAATACATGGATCAGTGAAACAAGATCTCCGCATGTCACAAATCTCCCCTTAGAAATCGTCTGGAATCAAAATTTTCCACTTTTCCATTTTAACACACCCGCCATTTTTCATGATCAACTTGCAACTATTTCAACCAACTTACTCTTTTTGAAACAATACATTTACAAAACTCACACACTCGAAAACGTTGTTAAAAAACTCGTCAATTACACCGCCCAAATGTCCCTTAACTCAGATACAGTTTACAATATGATCTCAGGCAGTGGCCAAGCAATCCGAAATACCCTCTCTGGCGCCAGCCAAGGCATAGAACATATAATCACCGGTACCACCCAAAGTCTCACAGACGGATTAAACAATTTACTCAAAGGACCCCTACAAATCATTATCAATCTAGCTGTTATTACTGTAATCGTTGCAGGTGTCTTTTACTCGTTTCTCATCCTTCGAAAATATTTCCCTTTCCCAAAGCATCAGGTCACATATGAACATGCCTACAAAATACCATCACATAACAGAGGTTTACATGAGACCATTCCCCCATCATTAGGCCATGCCCTTTTAGAATTAGCTAATCATCATCGGGCACAAATGCTGCAGAAATACATCCTTGTCAATAATGATAAACCCGTAACTCCTGCAATCGAACTCATAAACCAAATCCACCAATCTGGATCAAATAAGCTACCCCAGATTGTGCCTGAGAAACATACTCCTCACATTCCGATCACACTTAACGGCAAACTATTTACAAAAGGCATGATTGACGCTGGTGCAGTATACTCACTCATTGATGCGGGCATCACTCAAATCCTACAGCTAGACATGAAACCCCCGTTAGTCCGAGCCAAAGCAGCAAATAACCTTCCAATTCACTTTGTAGGAACAACTTTTGTTACAGTAACAGCCCAAACTATTCAGGAAACAATAATGGTACATGTCCAAAAAGATTGCACAGCAGACGTCCTCTTAGGCAAAAACTTTCTCAGTCGATTTTCGGAATACACTATCAACAATCAAAAATCTCAGGTCAAATTTGGCAATGTTATACTACCCTGCGATGGCCTAGAATATAGTCCCCTTTCAACGCGTGGTGGAACTTATTTAGACAAGAAATTAGAATTACCACCCTGTACAGTCACCGAATTCACTGTCCCCTTGCCCAAATCATATCTGCAGGTTAAATAGCTTGAATTTACTCCAAAACCCAAGCAGAACCCCAAACTTCATTTCGCAGCTTGTGTCTCTGAAAACCAAAACAGTCGCATATGCATATTGGTCCTAAACACACAAGAAACAGCCCAAACTCTTTACCCTGGAACATGCATCGGTACAGTCTCCTGTTACATCCCAAAACAAAATGCTCCTGCTGATGTAACCCCCTCCACGCAAAACCAGCCCAACCGTTTTGATACATTCACATGGTTAAAAGGAAATGTTAACTTAACCTCCAGTGACCTTACAGAAAAAGGAAAAACGCAACTTCTACGTGCCCTATCGAAGTACCTACATTATATGCTAAATCCAAAATGGACGTAGGTAGAACCACCCTTGTTTCACATGCAATTGACACCAATGGCTGCCAACCTGTACACAGACGCCTTTTTCGTACCTCCCCAAAAGCAAAGCAAATTATACAAGCAGAAGTTGGGCAACTCGCAGCAGCAGGTGTCATAAGCCAGAGCAATTCTCCATAGTGTACCAACACAGTTTTAGTCCCCAAAAAAGATGGAGACCATCGTTTATGCATTGATTTTAGAGGCCTCGATAAAGTCACCAAAAAAGATACCTATCCCTTGCCTTGCACAGATGAAATTCTAGGCACCCTGCGTGGAATGAAATATTTTACATCCCTCGATCAATCCAATGCATATGATTCCATTCCCATAGCACAGGCAGACAGAGAAAAAACTGTCTTTAATTACTCAGCCCGACAATATCAGTTCAACTACCTCCCCTTTGGTCTCACCAATGCTCCAGCCACATTCCAACGGTTAATGGATGTTATTCTTTCCGGTTTGCAATGAAACACATGCCTTGTCTATCTCGACGATGTTTTAGTCTTCGCAGACTCACATGCCCAAATGCTGGAACGTTTAGACACTATTCTTGCCTGATTCTCCCAAGCAGGCCTCAAACTAAACATACAAAAATGCCAATTCTGCCAGCCCCAAGTCCAATACTTAGGCCACGTCATTTCTCAACAAGGCATTTCACCAGACCCCAATAAGGTCCAGTCCATTTATGACATACCCACGCCCAAAAGCTCAAAAGAAGTCAAGTCATTCCTTGGCCTGCCCTCTTATTATCCCAGATTCATCCCCAATTGCACTCAAATTTCCAGCCTCCTCACAGCCCTACTCAAAAAGAATTCCGAATTTTCTTGGGGGCCTCAACAGCAAACCGCATTCACTAAGCTAAAAGAATTGCTCATTCATGCCCCAATACTGCAGCATCCCGATTTCACCAAACCGTTTATTCTACAAACTGATGCCTCAAAACTCGGAATCGGGGCCATTCTCAGTCAGCTAGACAGTAAAGGTCAGGATCGCCCCATTGCCTTTGGGAGCCGCACATTAAAACCCGCAGAAAGCAACTACCCAATAACTGAGTTGGAAACCCTTGCAGTAGTTGAGTTTGTCAAGTATTTCCGCCCCTACCTTTTCCAGCAACATGTTATTGTACACGCTGACCATACAGCAGTTCAGGCAGTCTTACAAAAGGAAAACCCGTCCCCTCGCATTGACCATTGGGGATTAGCCCTCTCCAGTATTCAACTCGACATTCGACCTGAGAAAGGCACTGCTAACCGCAACACAGATGCAGTTTCTCGATTCCCCTCACAGACAGCGAAGCAATCCTTTGACATTGATCAACTAGAAACCCGCCCTGAAATATCAATCATCAATTCTGTTCTTGAAGCCGAAAAAACTGAACAAGAAGAGCTACAGAAAAATTTTGCTGAACTTCAACGCACTGACCCAACTATCAAAAGTATTTTAGCAAAAATCGCCCAGAAACACCCCCTTACTCTCATCAAATTTGCAGTGCATCAAAACATCCTCTTTCGTATAATCAACAAGCAAGCAAAACTGTACATCCCCAAGTCCCAAGTACAGCATCTCATTACCTCTCATCATGACAGCAAATTCACAGGTCATTTCGCTGCCAGGAAAACTTTACACTTGCTCAGACAAAAATATTTTCGGCCCCAAATGAGCAGTGATATCAAATGTTACTGCAAAACTTGCCACCCATGCCAGACACAGAAAGCCCTCTGGCACAAAGTACATGCAAATCTGGTACCAATCCAGCTGACTGGCCCATTTGATAGAGTCGGTGTTGACTGCATGGGACCGTTACCCCTCACGGAGGATGGCAACCAATTCATTGTCATTTTCATCGATTATTTTACAAAGTATGTAGAGGCATTTCCAACCCTGACATCACTGCAGCCACTATCGCCAAGTTATTCGTAACCAAAATTTTTTGCCGTCATGGGTCCCCAAAAATCATCCATTGTGATCGTGGCTCCGATTTTGTATCCGATCTCTTTTCAGGAATCACTAGCCTATGCAATACTCAGAAAATCCATCCCACCCCATACCATCCCAATGCAATGGGGAAGTTGAGCGTTGCAACCAAACTCTAGCCACCCGTATCCCCATGTACATCGATTCAAATCACACTGATTGGGATACTTATCTGCCCTATGCCGTTTTTTCCATCAACATCCATAGAAATGATACCACCTCGTATCCCCCATTTGAATGACTCCATGGTAGACAAGCTAATCTGCCATCAGACGCAGCTTTGAATTTTTTCCCCACATCCTACATGGTTGATTTAGACGATTATGCCCTTCATGTAAAATCTCACTTTACAGAAGCACTCTCAACTGTACAGAAAAGCTTACAAAGAGCCCAAGAAAACTACACCCGTCAGTATAACAAGCATGCTCAAAACATCCACTACAAAGCAGGTGATCTCATTCTCTACAAAAATCATTCGTGTAACCAAGGGCTGACTCCCAAATTCCTCCCTTGCCAAAATGGGCCCTATACAGTTACAAATTTCATGTACCCCAACGTTACACTCAAACACCCCACTAAGAATATCACATTTACGGTACATGGAAACCATACAACCCCATTCTACCCTCGAAAGCCTTGAACAAGGACGTTCAACTCTGGAAGGAGGGAAATGTAACATACCTGCTAAAGCAGTACTGTAAATATGTAGCATACTGTATGTGATAGACATTTATTAGATATTTTTTTATTTTCACAATTTATCGTCTCAAGGGTGTCTGGGATTCACACCCAAACATTCCTATAAAATTACGTGAAGTACTTTATTTTGATCCGTTCACACCCCGGTAGCCCAACTAAGATGCCCATATTAATTTGCACAAACGGCAGCTGGTCCCCTAGAACCTACACTAAACTACACATCCCATGGCTACTGTAATCCCCCCTAAAAATCGTAAACAACGCCTGCACACAGTTAAATACCTAAAAGCCCCACCAGACAGTAGTTTCAAGTGTAATGGTTGCGACGGCCCCACAAAACATGTGTATTCAGAGAAACAGATACAGGAAGCATGCACAGAAGCACAGAGGTATGGCTAAGCCCACTGTAGAAAGCAAGCAAAACATGAAAAGCACACAGTACCAGGGAAGCATTAGGAAGGCGTGACTAAGTATGCATAAAAAGCAAAGCAGGAAGCGACGATTGGCGGAAGAAGATGGACAGAAGCACGACCTCACACAACGCCCAGGGAGTGGCCAAAAACGTCGTATAAAAAGAGATGCAAAGCATGATTTTAGTAGTTATTGGAATATTGAATTCGTCGTTTTTTTAAAAACAGCGCTCGCCCCCGTTTTTATATTTGCAAGCTGCCATTTTTACGAAAGTATTTAAACCGAGGCCCGTTTTTCGTATTGTTGTCGACGTCTCCACACAGCTGTCCATTAGTATCGTATCCCCCCATATTGTAAATCGCTGTCTCCCCCGCGCTGTTTTGTCCACCCTATCGACCGTTTGGTTAAAGTAAAGTGCTTCACACAAAATCTGGTCGTTACAACCCTGATATGGTTGGTGATCCATCACTAATAAATTCATTTTTCACCATTGTGAGGAGCAGGGTTTGGTTTTGAGAAGTTTGAGCCTTAATAACTGGAAACTTTCTTGGTGTTGGGTTACAAAAACTTGGGAGTCAATATAAGTTTGATCAAAGCTGAGAAAAAACATAGAAATATCTGAAAAAATTGAATCTTGAAGGCAGAAAATCTTAACCCATCTTCCTAAGTCTGAGATTTCACAACAGAGAGCAACATGGCAAGAAGTCTTATTTGGAGTCATTTGATTATTGTCTGGGCGCGTTTAGGTATGCAAAAGGTTGGTCCTTTCGGTCATGGAAAGACACACTAGAGAGCTAATATAATAGCAATAATTATTCAGAGCATTCAACTAATGTGTATTGTATCGGCTGGTGTAGAATGCAAAAAGCTGTAAACCACCAATCTTGAAAATTAAATCTCGAAAAGAACTACTACGTTAGTGATCATAGATAAGAAATGATATTTTCAAAACAAAATTTGCCAAGAAATTGAATGAATTTAAAATGTACAGAATTTCTATTAAATAATCGTCCTTATTCCTTTTGATACCTGACCAATTAAAATTTTCGATTGTCAGGCGACTTGCATGTTGATATTAGAACAATTCGGTTTAAGTATACTCAGAAACTCTCAAGTATCTGGGAAAGGCGGATCAAGGGGACCACAACATACGATTCTTCGGCAAGATATATTAGATATTAAGAAAAGCGCAACAGGTAAGGAAATAGTTTGAATCGAAGCTCAGATATTTGCATTTGTTGTGACAGAACCATCACTTTTGTTAATGTGATTTTGTCTGAGAATATTATTACAAAGCTTTTGGGTCAGTTCCCCATCAGAAACATTAGTTTCAAACTTGGTTTCTGGTATTAAGAGAAAATCATATTCGTCTGATTCCAGAAGTGGATTAAGATGGTTGATTTTATTGCATACATCATGTAGATTTGAAAAAAGTTCAAAAGGTTTGAAAGTGAGTATGCAATGGAGGCACTGAAAATGGAGATGGGTGGGTGATTGTTTTTTATATTATGACTACAAATACAAGCCTGTACAGCAGGTACACAAAAAGTAGGCATATAATAAGTATAGGCTTCCAAGATGTCACATATAGGAGGGGCGCATGTCTGGTAAAAGGTAAAAGAAAAGCTAATCAGAGGCCAGATTCTGTCTGAACAGTCAGTAAGGTCATAAAGATCAAAAACTGGCCCGATTGATGTATCAAAGAATGCGAGTAAGTTCACATTCAATTTTTCATTGTTCAAAAGTTTTACCTCAAATTTTTCAACTTGGTCAAAGAAACAATTTGTCTCTAAAAATATTTTACCAAACCCCAATAACGTATGGATTTGGTATTTAGTGATAAAATTGATATTCTATCCATTTATTTTTTTAGTTAATCAATGACATGTGTTACTTGCACAAATACGGACGAATATTTAAAAGCTTTAAGAATACCAACCTGTCACATGCTGATACCTGCATGATTCTACAGTACATTTTGACTCTTTACAGTATGTTAGCTTTGATTTCTGTACACTTGTACTTGTCTACATTTATGTCCGCCTTTATTTTTAGCTATTTTCTGTTTTTTATCAACTCTAACAAACAGAGTCTGCGTCTCTTTTCAGGGGTTGTTCCCTGTGCTCTCAGAGGAATGCATGCATACTGGCTTTTTCTCTACTAGAAAGATCAGCATGAACCATTAATGGCCTTCAACTCGACCGGCCTGCACTGCAAGGACCATCGATGATTACTGCAGCCACCTCCTCCTACCATACTCTGCAGCAGCTAACATAGACAATCTGGCTGGTATAAATATCAAGTCCGCTCTCACACACTCCTATTTCAATTATTCGGAGTTCTTTCCTCATGGCCCCTATTGGCCTGTTCTGTCTTATTGCCACCATTATGTTTTATTATATAATATAGAGAGATCAATTCGCATTGCCGTTTTTTAGTAAGTTTACTTTCTCTATACATTAGCAAGTAGAGTGGACCCACAATTCTCTCGTTCTCCTGTGTTGTTATACCTTTTCTGTAATGCTTTTGGTTTTTCCCTCACAGTGCTCCCAGACAGGGCTAAGGTTCCGCTGGCGCTCCTCGGGTCCTACACTAGAGCCAGGAGTGCTGACGTCTCTCCCAAAGCTCTCAACATCCAAGGGCAATCACTCTATGTGATAGGCCCTGTGACGTTCAGTGTGAGGGTCAAATAATGGCCTCTTTCCACCTACAGTAGACAAATCATCTCCCATCACCTCCTTTACATTACCCACCCCCAACATCACACACCCAATAATTCCAACTTTGTAACTGTTCAGGCTCGTCTAAAATTATATAGCTGTATTGAAAGACTGAAACAAAGAGTCCTCCATTTTGATACAAGTAATATTTTTGATTCACTTTTGTTTTGATATGCTTGCTCTATCCTTTCCACAATTTCAGATTCTATAATACACATCTCCACACCTAAATATCAATATGAAGTACCAATAGGATGCTATCTGAGCGAAATGACTGATGAACTATGATGATGTTATAGGGGAGGATCATTGACAAATTTGTGGCAGGAGGTTGGAAGAAGTGCATACCTGGTATTTTCTAGGGTAGTACTCTGAATTAGTGAATGTAATAAACTTTGTGGTCGTCTAACTGCAGCAGCCAAGAAGATGATTAACTTTCATTGTTTTAAAAATATGGTTTTTGCATTTCGATGTTAAAAGGTTATTGTTGAACCCATTATTGAATGGTGTATTCTGAGAGATCATGGGGCTAACGTATGTCCAAAAGATTTTAAAAAAGATAATAATAAGCATAGATAGCACTTTCACCCCACCTTATAGACATTGCATTTCTGATTTGTAGTTCCTATATAGAATAAAAAGTGAGAAATGATCAATAGTTACTGAATCATTCCAGATCAAGCCTATAAATGAGAAAAACTTCGAAAGCTTTCACCAAAAATGAAGAAGCAACAATTTGTTGATACTGAAAAAAATCATATGAGCAATCTATTAACCATCGAATGAGATGAATGCTCGGAAAATTGAAAGATCCATGTAAAATTTAATGCTACACATGTACTACTACTGTCAAAAAGTTAGTTCAGAAAGAGGACTTTTCCAATGCAATAGTAGTAAATGACCTTCACTTATGCCCTAAGTAAGCTGAATACAATAGGGCAGCGCAAAAGGTGGATATATGGTCTTGAAGAGATATGCTGCAAAGTAACAACAATGGGAAGTAGGTCCAGCAGACCAAAGCCTATGAATAAGAATTTTCCCAAACCCAAAGCCTAGGCCTAAGCCTAAGCCTAAGCCTAAGCCTAAGCCTAAGCCTATGCCTAAGCCTAAGCCTAAGCCTAAGCCTAAGCCTAAGCCTAAGCCTAAGCCTAAGCCTAAGCCTAAGCCTAAGCCTAAGCCTAAGCCTTAGCCTAAGCCCAAGCCTAAGCCTAAGCCTAAGCCTATGCCTAAGCCTAAGCCTAAGCATAAGCCTAAGCCTAAGTCTAAGCCTAAGCCTAAGCCTAAGCCTAAGCCTAAGCCTAAGCCTAAGCCTAAGCCTCATTCAGGTGAGAGGTATTGCAAAGCTTTCATTGTCAAGTTGATACAAAAAGCTTAAAAACGGTTTTTGAGCTGTAAACATGTTCAATATATGGGTTCATTTTTCTGGGGACCCTTCATCAAAGAGTTTAGGACAGATAGAAGAAATGATTGTCAAAAAATGGGTTCTAACAGTAGTTATACACATCCGTACAGTGAGTACACAGAAGATACCACTGTACAGAGCATAGGCATAAAAAAACTACCCTAACTGTGCGGGGTGATACAAAGTGTGTAGAAGGTATAGCCAACAATCCGATTCTATATAACATGCAGGATGATACCGGGGGTGTACAAAGTATAGTTGACAATTTAATACAATCTCAATTGCATTGAACATGTGTGGTGGGAGATATGGGTGTTGTAGAAAGTATGCCTGAAACTCCAACTTGGATGTGTAAAATTTGACCTTAATGTAGAAAGTACACCAGAAGCTTTAACAGGTAAAATATCTCTCAATGCAAGTCTTAGAATCTAATGATCTAACAGTTTTACTGATTTTTTTAGATCCAGAGAGATTTTTCACTGATTCACTATGCTCAAGCATTGTTTTGGGTACACATCTTTCACTGTCTTAGGATACAATTTCGCATGCCTCTTGCAAGGAGCAGAAAAAAAACTTTGAAAACTCAAATTTTCAAGTTCAGTTACTTTATGCTACTGTGTAACTTCATAACAATGAGAGCTATCTAAATGACTTTCTTTGTAACTGATACCCATGAAAAATCAGATAGGTCTATACTATTGCTTAATACTTATCATTTAGTGAAAATCACTCAACATAGGGTGTTGAATCCCCAAACAGGTGTTGAGAATTTAACTCCTGATATGATGTCAAGTTTTCAATCCTCAACCTTTCAAGTTCCATTTCAGGTGGGTGTGAGTAGAGCTACAAAACCACAAAATAAGGGAAAATATCAATTTAGGCATGCTGGCTGCCTTACACTTTGGACTTGAATTATGTTTTGATTTTTTAAGGGATGTGGAAACAGAAATCCAAACAAATGTACAGCTATGTAGCACAGAAATCGACTGGGCTATTCATATGTGTAAGTTGAAAGATAATGAGTGGTGAGGTGAGCGGGTGGCGAAGACGGGGGGAGTACCAGATCGGACCACACTTGGGCTCGGGGGTCGGTGAGCAGGGATGGAGAAAACGGGGGCGAAGAACAAGAAACAATAATAAAGAAGAATCGATAAACAATAAGGTAACAAACGACGCAAACCACCCAGAATGCCTGGAATGGCCGAGACGACGAGGAGTTTTTTTCTATTTATTCTAACACTAATAATAACAACCAAAACTAAATACAAATCGCCTTTATGGTCGAAAACAACAGATTTATGCAAAAATATTTATACAAGTTTTATATACATGATATTATATTTACGAATGAAAAATAAGTGGTAATATCAGTTTAGCTCAGTGTGGTATACTACACCCCTCCCCCTGGGGGAAACAAAATGTGACTAAGGCAGAAAAGGAGGAAGGAAAATAAGGATGGAGGTGGAGGAAAAGGAGGAGGAAGGAGGAAGAGGTGGGATAGGGTTCAGAGGGGATGTCACAAGGACAGATAAAAAATGGACTTCGGGGAGTCACCAGATGCCAAATACTTAGGCCATGATGACCCCCTGGGACTCATCACCACTACGTAGTGACCCCAAAGGCCAGCCACCCTACAGGCTGCTGGGAGCCCCTAAGTTTGGACAGAATTAAGAAAAGGGGAAATAAGGAAAAGAAAAAAATGAAAGGGGGCGTTAGTCACATTTTGTTGTTGTTCTGTTTTTGGAAAAGGGGAGAATTAATTTGAAAAATGTGGTTGCCCTGGAACCCCTTAGAAAACCTAAACTGGTACGTTTGGGTATGAAAAAACTATGTAAACAAATATTTTGAAGGATACCCCTCTAACACATTCAATATTAATAAAATTTTGAAATTTGAATGTTAAATTTGAAAATTTTTGAAAATATGAAATTTTGAAAATACAAAACAAAAGAATAAATGCGAACATAGGCCATTGGCTTCAGCAGCAAGCACAGTTTGATACACTGGATTTCGTCAAAATCCTATAGTTCAATGTCCAAACAAAAATTTGAATCGGAAGAGTCGAAAACAAAATGTCCAAAACGGGAAAGTCCTTTACTTGATCACATAATTGATTGCTGAGGCAGATTACAAAACATAAAAAATGCAAAATGTTTGCCTAATCGGCATCGCTGTCCAATAACGTATGGCCTCCGTGGCCCAAACAAACCAATGGAATTGTCAAAAACAAAATTTCCTTCGGCTGGCAAAAAATAAGAACGAATTTCGATAGGTGAATATTTCGACAAAAAATAACAGATCAACAATGATGATTCTGCTGGTGATAAAGCGTTCCTAAGGCACAAATATCTCGAAAATATCACAAATAACTCGAATTAAGTTTTTTGCAAAAAAGCGACTAATACTGATAATTGCCCATGCATGGAATGTGGCGTTGTGAGATGGTAATATTTCTGATATGAAAAACTAGACAAAACGAGGCGAAAAGCATCACATACAAAATCACAAAAGAATAAAGTATAATATATATATATATATATATATTTTTAATATATCACATATCATTAGTAGTGGCCGCGATCAACTACCATAGGGGGAATATAGCGGTGATTAACAGTGACCTTAATTTGTGACAGCAATGGCGGCGAAGGAGACGGCGAGCAGGGAGAGCGTTTATGCCCCATATAGTAAGAACTATGATCGTCATAGTAACGTTTTTTTGAGTAATCAAAGTGATCTTGACTTTGCTGCTTGTGATCTGACAGTTGGCAGTGATCCTGTTGGTTAGGGGGCGGAGTAGTTGTATCATGAGGTTTATGTTTGCTCCCTGCTCCACTAACAATCGGCAGGTTTGTAGATTTTTGTGGCAAAATTTCTTTATCACAGTCTGCAATGGCAGTAGCTATTCTTTCACATTCGCTTTGATGCATAGTTTGTATTTGCTCCAATGTGTCTCTCAAATTACTGCCTGTTGAATCTCGAATATCTGTTCATCGGACAACGGTAACATTACAGGGGCCAAAAATTGTTGAACTGCTGGTGTATTCAGAGACTTCAGGCCCTCTCGCTGATCATAGAGACGGGGAAGGATTGCGTGATCTCTCATTTCTTCTTCGGCATCTGCTTGTTCCCCACCTTTGAATGAGCAACAATCGTTGATCGATTAGGGCTTTTCGGGCTTTCACTTCTTCATATTTCTGTTCACGCCATTTCTGGGTTCTTTCTGTATTCATTTGCATTCCCACATTAGTTTGGAATTGTATGGGCAGAGGTGGAAATGACAGAACTTCTCCAGTGGGTGGAATCACCATAGAGTCTGATGCTGAGAGACTTAGAGATGCAGGGGCTTGAATAATTGGCTGTCCTTGAGACGGAGGCGGATTGGCTAGCATAACAGGCAGATTCACGGGCACTAGCTCTACAAGATGTATGTCCTCTTGATGCTGTATATCCATTAGGCATTGTTGACAATTGAGTGGCGGTGTCCGAGGGCGGTATTGAGGATTGGTTGCACGATTTGTGACGTTGGCATTGTACATCAAATTGGCATCCAAACCCCGGTGGATGTTGGGGCAGCTTGTGAAGGTTGGAAAGGCTGTGTATCAGTCGAACAAATAGAGGCAGATGGTGAACTTTGCGGGGCAGCAGTAGGTCGGACGGTTCCAAAGCTTGCAATGATTATCATATTGCCTTCAATTTCCATTAAGGAAGATTTGGCCATCGTAGATTGGATTTGAGGGTGGTTAATCCTTTGTGGTCTTTGCTGCATGGGTACTTCTTCATCAGATATGGAGGAGATTTCATCTTCTACCTCCACCACATAATCGCTTTCTTCACTTTCTTCGACTCTTGCCATGGGTTGAGAGACGGTAGCAGTTATTGGAGGTGGTGGTGTTTCTTCCACAATAATTCTTGTCAACTTTTCAGCCTCTTCAACATCTTTTGTGGCTTCTGGCTTCGGCTGCGTGAGCATCATTTGTGGTTCAGCCTGTTCACTGCTAGGTGTGGTGGTCTGTTGACCACACACGTCCTGACTGGAGAGCTCAGTGCCCACAATATACTCGTTTGACAAGGCCTGAGACACCACATGATCCAAAAAACGATCCAGTTGTGATTTTTGAGGTCCGGAGGGCAATGGAGGTGCCGTACCTTGTGCCACTTGAAACTCATGCTGTCTTCATGCATACTTACGTCTTGCCTCCTGTTCAGTTTCCTGGTCAGCTTTTGTTGGGTGGCCATATAAATATCGACGTCCAATTTTTCTAAGTGTAGCAGTTGAGGGAAATGTTCATCCCCATCGTAGTTGGTCCACAGGAAGGGGTCACGCAGACACAAGTTTTCCCATTTGCACGGCCTAGTCTCGAAGAACCAGCAATCTTCTTGGTATCGCTTGTCTATAGTAATATTATCACCTTCCAAACGTCGTTTCACCTACATTTCATCGAAGATGATTGGTATAATATTGAAACGATTGTACATATAATTAATTTTCTTGATCACAAAGCGGTGAGGTGTGTGCATTATTAAAGTTCCATTGGCCGTTTTGTTTCTTTGCTTAGCACTTGGATTTGGACCATCTCCAATAATTTGTTTAACCAATGTTTCATCAACTTTCAGGCATTGGAGGTGCTGTTGGATGTCAGCTTTGATTCGACGTCCTTCTTCAATGGTGCTGGGCCAGAAATAATACAAGATCGGGCCGATGTGGTTTGCAATTCAACTGGTATTTACTTGATTGGTCAAATCAAATTTTTTATCGTTTTGTCAAAGCGCGTTAGAGGCCCGCAGGTGGCAAGTGGAGAGAGCAACGCGGACCACCAGTGGCCATCTTACTGTAGCGCATGTGGGTATGCGTGCGCTGGTCTCTCTTATATTATTGTCATTAGTGTTATATTTTTATGTTTACGTACTAGTTGTGCGCCCCGTTGGCCACCACTAGTCTTTACTCGCCGCCTCCCACCAGGCCTTTTGCTTTTCTCTCGCCCGTGCGTGGGAGTTGATTTTGTTTTTTATTCCTTTCGCCCGTCTCGGATTTTTTCACGTAAGTTTCGCCTATTATTGTATAGTAGTAAAAGGTAGGAAAATCCTCGCCTTTCAATTTTGCATAACAAGGGAGACAATTAAAGAAAGCAGATCTTTCTTTAATTGTTGGAGTAATTAGTGTTGGGGTTTAAGTACCAGTAATTAGATTATCGGGTAAACGTGGGCGTGGGAAGCACGTACATTAAGGATGCAACCTCGGAATACCAATCCTGCTCACGCCGCATCATCTCCGCCCCAAACGCCCATCAACTTTTCAAAATACAACACTGGTGACTGCTTGGATTGTACGCTGTCTCTCCCCGCCATTGCGTTGCATCTGAAAACGCTCTAACAGTCCAAAAATTCGACTCCGCCACAGCTGCGCCAAAGGGTACAAAAGAGGTTATTATACCCTGCGAAAAAAGATGCCAACGGTAAGCCACACACCGCCGGACTTCACCCGCTTTCCGTCGCGATCCAGTTCTCTGAACGCCGCCACAGCCGCATGTGGTGCCCTAAGTTTTGATCAAATGCTTTTGCCGTGACCGTCAGATATTAGGCAATTGACAGCGGTACCCACGGTAAGCCTCCCGCCCCATAATCCGCCCTTGTCTAATTTCAGTACCCCCCCGCTGGACGGGACGGCACAACCGCAAGTACCGCTCATTCCCACAACCGCAGCAAGGATCAATTCTCAACTTCCGCTGTCACTAAATCAAAATCCCCTCACCGCCGCCGTAAATTGCCCTAACGTGCCGGCCGCACCGCAAATGCCGCCACCAAGCACCCCGGCCCAAAATAACAATGATCAAACTGTTGCCAGAACCGACTCCTCCGAATCCTTCGTCAATATCGATCCACCGCAGGCCCCAGCCACCACCCATGCTTCAGTAAACAATCACCGCAGCAGTCTAGCCATTGCAAACGCCAATGAAGTTCAAAATTTTCGCATTGAAGCATGTGATACGCTGGACCAACTCAACACCGCCGCCGCGCGCATAACCAACAATGTTCCTACCGTACAAACGATCGATCAAATTATCGGCGCCGTCTCCGACCAATTCCAAGCCCAGCAATTACGCGTCCAACGCGAAATCCAGGAACAAACCAAAGCCACAAATGCGCATTTCGCCGCACTCGCCGAGCAAATGCAACAATTGATTTCCACAACCACCGCCGCAACTAATGCGCGCAATCCGCCCACACCAAGACCGCCGCCCGTGTCCTCACGGTTTCACGGCGAGGAAACAAGAGATATCTATATCCCAAACGAAACTCTCCGTGAAACTGAACCGGCTCCAGTCTTTGGCAGGCTACCAAATCAAGTTAAACCTAAAGCATCGTCGACGGATACCCTGTATAATAACGAATTCGGCTGCACTACGTGCGCCGATGAAGATCTACACCGTTCCGCGCTTCAAAGACGCCCACCGCCCGCGGCGAACCATTTTGGTTTCTCAGATTACCCACCAGAGGATTATTATGAACATCCGCAACCTCCGTACGACATGCCGCACACATCTCATCGTGAGGAAGATAGCCGCATCAAAACAATCATCGACAACATGCACCCATTGATTATCGACGGCGCCACAACAAATAAATGCCTGTTACATTTCTTCATCCGCCTGGAAAACGAGTTCGGCTACGACGCCTCCAACCACATAAAGATGAATGCCCTACGCCGACTCACCCGCGATACCCCGAGTGATATGATCTAAGAAATGACTCGGTACGAAGATGCCAAACACTTACTCATGTTCCAATTGGCTCCCGATTGCAACCTGATGACTCTCAAATGCGAGCTCGCGTCAATCACCCCAGAAGTTGGAGAAGAACCCGCCGCGTTTTTGAGTAAGGTAATGACTTATGTACAATTATTGTATCAGCATGAAGATCAAACCTTTCGGCACAAACAAGTAATTGACACCTTTTTGACAAAAATGCCTGTTTTCTATCAACTAACAATTGGCAAACAAGCGAAAGGCTTCACAAATGTCCAACAATTGGCCGACGCCGTAGCTAAAGCCCGTAGTGTCCTCAATGCAACCAAAGCCGAAATTGGAACCGCGGAACGACCCATCCTTGTGAATCAAGCCGATCAGGACGCACCACCACCGAAGTCTCCGCAACCATTTGATCACTGCTTTGAATGCCGCCGCAGCATGGACCGTCCTCAAAACTGTTACCGCGAGCGCTCTCCCTCTATGGATCACAGAATTCAAAATTCGGCACCACCACCCACTAAATTCGTCTCTTTCCAACCACAAGCGATTGAACCACCATCGCCGCAGCTGCCGCGCACGGAGATGCTATTGGAACAATGGATTCAGGGATAGGACCGCGACTATGAAGAACGAAAATCACGACAACGCCTGATGAAACGATACCCAACAACAGGCAACAAAGTCTGTGCCATCAATCTCAAAGCAGAGAGCCATACGCCAACCGCTTCGACCGATCCGCCAGCCGGGATCACGCACGCATGACGCAACCTACAGGTCTTTGGTGCGAGGCTCACAAATCCCGCACCCACAACACCTAAGATTGCGTCTGGCTCAAGCGGCAAAACGCTTAACAGTTAACCCAACTTGAATCAAACGGCCCAAATTACGCCGCCCACCCACGGCAAGCTGATTTCCGAACCAATTCAAACGACGTCCATGGACAGCGCGATTGGCGACCCCCCCGCGGAAGACCGCCCCAAGGAGGCACAAACTATGCCCGCGGCGCGCGAAACCATTTTTATGAAGGTACCTCTATACAACGTCCACATGATTTCATTCAGAATACCTACGCCGTTTACCCCAACCATCAATTCCCAGCACCGTGGGAACAACATATCCATTACAACGCTGTACCGGCTCCATACGTCACAACGCTGACAGACTCATCGCGCGCTAGTTCTCAATCTTCAGAGTTACAACTAACCCTACCCGCACTTCCGGCACCGAATACCGCGTCAACACCCACACTTGAAACATGTGCTAACAATCAATCGACGTCCATGGCCAGTATGATTATCCCATCCAAAGAAATCGCTTCCGCCGCGCGGATTGTTAGCCCCGGCATAGTCTGTTGGAACGCAATGGGCAGCGCTTTTCAAGACCCCTGCCACATCCGCTCATCCGTTTGTCAAATCGATAACCTTACACCGTCTTCTAAATCCTTTGTCCGCAAGTACGCTTCCACAAGAGCCTTTCAAATTCCAATCAAGATTGGAGCCGTTAAAGCACATGCGCTCATCGACACAGGTGCCCAATGCTCCGTTTTGTCCTCAGGTTTAGTCAAATGTGCCTTCGACAAACAATCGCTCCAACTCCCGATTTGCAGAAAAATCAAAGTAGCCGACGGCGCTGTTGTCAACGCTCATGGCCCGGTAGTTGTTACGATGGAATCCGCGTTCGGAGAGCACACGATCAAATGCATAATCCTCGACGACGATGGAAACGACCAATGTATCATTGGGACTGACTTCCTCGCCCACCCAGATATCCACGCCATTTTGAATTTTAAAGATAATTACATAGAAATCCAAGACGTAAAACTGCTGCTCAAGGTAATCACCTCAGTCCGCCCTCGAACTGAATTGTTTCTAAACGCCGCCAATGACAATGTCTTAGAAGAAATACCAGAGGACAAGCGAGTAAGTTTCTATGACAATAAATCCGATATTTTCAGCCAACCCGAAGAAATCGAAGTTGAACAACCGATACAGCAGGCTCAACCTAATCCACACCAACCGCCCCCTCCGCGGCTGGAGGTTACCGAGCTCGCCGAACCAATTTTTCTCGTCGCCCAAGCTTCCGTTTGGATTTCGCCACACTGCCAGCAATGGGTCAAAAGTACCGTTTTTCCCACAACATCGGCGACCGTTCCCGACATGATTGTACAACCCCTCGCCACCGATAACGTAGCCGCAGAACTTCCAGTCGAAACCGCAGTTGTCAATATCACCAACGGTCATTGCCCGCTTCTCTTCATTGATAACAAGCCAAACAGCATCAAACTCCGACCAAATCAGCTCATCACAATGGCAAAGCACACGCTAGAGTATTCCGAAACCTACGCCGATTGCCAGATAGCAACCGCCGCCGCTGACCGCGATTTAACTGACCACGAGCCGGCTGCACTCGATAAATCGTTCCCTGGCCACACCGCACAACAAAAGCTGGAGTACGCC
The DNA here is from genome assembly GCA_963922205.1 of Romanomermis culicivorax. Classification (NCBI taxonomy): domain Eukaryota; kingdom Metazoa; phylum Nematoda; class Enoplea; order Mermithida; family Mermithidae; genus Romanomermis; species Romanomermis culicivorax. The sequence continues at coordinate 37,862 of CAWUHX010000256.1, read as the reverse complement.
CTAAATAAAATGATCGAAAAAACTTACGTTTCTGCCGCGCAAAGAGCGAAAGCCCTCAGTATGCTTCGACAAAACCGAGACGTCTTCAGCCTCCCCGGCGACGAACCAACTATCACCAGCGAGTTGACCGTCAGTATCGACACCGGCACCGCAAGGCCTGTCTCCCATCATTACTACCGCGCCGCAATGGAGCAAAGACCGATTGTACGCCGCCATATTCAAGAAATGCTTGACAACGATTTTATTGAACCATCCCGCTCGCCCTGGGCCGCACCGCTATTCTTGGTAAAGAAAAAAGACGGCTCTTGGAGACCCGTTGTCGACTACCGCGGGATAAACGACGTTACACCAAGCAACCAATTTCCGATCCCGCACATAGACGATTATTTGGAGGCAATGGGACACGCGAAATTGTTTACCACCCTCGATCTCAAAGCAGGGTACTGGCAGGTACCCCTTGACGCCGACTCCCGCGATAAAACAACCTTCATTTGCCAAGAAGGTTTGTTTTGGTTCAAGGTTTTACCATTCGGCCTGAAAAACGCGCCCGCCGAATTCCAACGCTTAATGGAGAGAATCTTTCGCCCATACATTTGGAAGATTTGTCTCGTTTATATTGAAGATATTATTATTTTCTCGAATTCGTTCCAAGAACATTTGGAACATCTACAAATCGTTTTCAACGCCCTCCGCGCAGCCAACCTTACGCTTCAGCCAGACAAATGCGAATTCCTGCCGCCGCAAGTCAAGTTTTTGGGACACCTACTTAGCGCCCGCGGAATCGCTGCCGATCCGGAGAAAGTCAAAGCGATCGCCGACTATGGATTTCCGAAGACCAAAAAAGGTATGCAAAGTTTTTTAGGCTTAGTCCAATGGTGCAAGCGATTTATCCCGAATTTGGCAACGTTGTCCAGTCCTTTGTATGGACTCTTACGAAAAGACGCCCAATATATGGCCACGGACCAACACCAGGCCGCATTTGAAGGCATCAAAACCACCCTCACGACATCGCCTTTCCTCCGCTACCCAGTCTACGATGGCAAAGCCCAATTCGTTATTCAAACCGACGCCAGTACGACCGCCATCGGAGCAATTTTGTACCAAGAATACGGAAACGATCAATGGGTCATCGCCTACAATAGCAGCGTGTTCACCGATGCCGAAACCCACTACAGTACAACTAGCGTGAATGCCTCGCCATTGTCTGCGGCTTCCGGATGTACCGCCACTATGTGTACAGCCAAAAAGTTATTGTCCGCACGGATCACAAGCCGCTCGAATGGCTCAAAGACGAAAAACATCGAAACTCGCCCCTCCAAAGTTTCGCGATTAGCCTCCAGGACTACGATTATAAAGTTGAATACGTAAAGGGAAAGGACAATGCCTGCGCCGATTTCCTGTCCAGAAAAGACGACCGCGACAAATCCCCAATCCAGACCGCCGAGAATTTGACCGCCACAATTTTCCGCGAGAATTTCCACCCTGCTGGCGCAACTACGGACACCGACTTGACGGTACCGGAAATACGCCCAGCAGCGACCTCACCGCACACAGAAGTCGATGCCGAAATCAACGCCGTCACCCGTGCTATGACCAAAAAGACCATCAGTCAACCCACACTCTCTAATTCAATGCTGATAGCTGTCGACCACGAACGGCCCCAGGCCGAGGCCATTACGATCGCCGCCCACGAGGAAGTTTTAAAAGCTCAAGCCGCGGATCCAGCCATAACAAAAATCATCGCCACCCTCCGAACAGACAACGCTGCCAAACAACCACCGATTTTCTTCCTCGAAGACCAAATTCTGTATCGTCAACTTAAAGATGTTAAACAATTAGTCGTACCCGCCTCCATGGTCGACCAAACTCTTCACCAGTTCCACAGCGCGAAAATTTTGAATCATCAAGGAACAAACCGCACGCTAGCAGCAATTAAAGCTCACTTTTGGTGGCCCCGCATGGAAAAAAACGTTCGAGATCGGATTAAAACTTGCAAAATTTGCCAACTAACAATGCAGCGCACGTCTCTACCCCTGCCACTGCTGCCAATTCAACCCAAACACCCATTTGAAATCGTGGCAACAGACATCGTCAACATTTCGCCCATAGGTGAGAAATCTCCCTATGTTAATGTTTTACAGGATTACTTTACAAAATTCGTGTCTGCGCACCCGATACCAGATCAAAAAGCATCAACAATAGTGGAATGTTTCATCAACAACGTTGTCCTCACGCACGGTAGCCCGCTCCTCCTCCTCTTCAACCAAGGTGGATGTTTTACATCGAAGCTTATGCAAGATATATGCCAGCTTCTCAAAATTCGGAAGGTCAAAACGAGGGCATACCACCCCCAGTGCAACGGAATGGTCGAACGTTTCAATCAAACATTGATCGCCCAGCTGAAAAAGTATACCGCTGACGATCCAGACAACTGGGAGCGCTTCCTGCCCTACGCCGTGTTCGCCTACAACGCCACGCCGCACTCAGCCACACGCCATACACCCTTCAGCTTATTACGAGGATATGAACCGCCCATCACCTTCGACTACGATTGCGCCCGCTGACTCACCTTGCCATTGAATTACGATGCCTATCAGCATATCCTTACGCAAGCACAACTTAAAATGCACGAAAAAATTAGAGCTAACCTCGATACTGCAGCCGCCGCCAGCAAAGAATACTTCAATCGCAAAGCCCGAAAACGTGACTTCCTCGTCAATGACTTAGTTCTTTTAACCAATACGCGCAAGGCCAACAAAATTCAACCCGACTTCATCGGACCTTTTCTTATCACGGACGCCTCCAACGCAGCCGAAAATGTTGTCACCATCAATTCACTCGATGCGCCTGGCCGCCCGCAAATCGTCTCCATAACGCGTCTAAAACCGTTTGTTCCACGACCCGCAAAGGACGCGTTCAACAACGAAGAAGGTGGACCACGTATGCCCCACACTTCTCGCGGGCAATAGTTCGCTTTGAAATTTTTCTTTTGTGATACGGCGCTCATCACGCCGCATTGTAAATAATCTTTACGTTTGTTTAATTTATATCATGGCGACCTCGTTGGCGAGCAAGGATGCACAGCAGTTTCGAAACACTTCCCTTCGACCTGTCTTTTACACACACTCGGCCGACTTTACACCTTCACCCCACACCTGGCCCCAGCCCCCACGTTTTTACGATAGGAGGGGGTTTCTTCTTTAATGTTAGGTTCTGTTCAGCGCGAGGCCATTCGGTTTATTTCCGCCCAACCCTGGCCGCCATCACTCTCATAAGACTAACTCGGAAAGGTTGATTGTAGTCCCCATTAACATAGTGATGTTTGTGTTGCTATTCGTAATGGTAGTGTTTGCATTTTCCCACTTTACACTTTCTTCACCTTTCAGCGGCTTATTCTTTTACTATTTCATTTCCACTTTTCGCTTCCATACGCAATAGTCGCATTTTCCAGCCGCTCCTCAAAATTTATTTTTCAAAATGACGACGCCGTCGACTGGATCCACCTCCACGGCCGACGAGCACCCGCCGTATCAGGAGTCAATCAACGTCAACGAATGATACGTACGATGGGCCGAGCAGCAGCCCCACCAAAACGATCTAAGCTTTGCCTGCGACGGTATTTTTCTCACGTTTTATGCTTTTGCTGCTTATTCTTGCATGCTCATTTGCTTGGGACCCCATGGGTAACTCCCCCACTCCGTAGTTTTGCGCAAGAGACCCATGGTCAGCCGCCACGATCCCGGCCATCGTCAAGTTGTGGCTTCCTCAGTCCACAACCGGCCCCTGCTTTGATTTCCGCATACGACAACTCTCGTTATCCCGCTATCGTAGCCCGATCCAGTTGTCCAAATGCGCCCATCAAGGTGACATCGCCGCCCAAGCCAACGTCTTCTTAGACCAATTGAAAGCAACACCGCGCCTCCCTCCTGGTTCACGTTAATCATCCTCTAATTCCCATTCCGCTCTTTTGAAATGGTGCCCCTTGTGACATGATGAAGATCGCGCTCGCTCTTGTTTAGAAAACAATGTCAAACACCTGACCCGAGTCGCCGATTTGGAATCGTGGTACATATCTATGTACGCACGACCCCCAAATGTGTTGCCACCACCGATATTCTTCTCACCCGGAAGTTTGGGGCAGGCCTTGGCCACCCAACCCACACCAAACTTCCGTGGCTATAGGCTGGTTGGCTTCGACACCGAATCGATTATGGCCGCCGATATGAAACACTTCCAGTTTACCGTGCCCATGCCAGCCAACCCCACAGCGTCTAGCTACCCTCGGTAAGTTCAAATCACATTCCCGAACGGCACGATGTTTGTCTTCGAAACGTTCACCGCTACCCCGGAAGATAGGACCGGGCTATTCTCCCTAGTCAACGGCGAACACACCATCGTAGTTTCCTTCGATGGAGCCGACGACTGGGCAGGAATATATGCTCTTCTGGGTACTCAATTCCGGACCGAGCGGCAAAAGAAGAACAAAGACCCCGTCGTAAAAGCCATTCATTTCGACGCGTACAGGCAACCGTTTCCGCCATGTGGGCGCTGGACGTTTCAAAACTCAGGCTACGTTTCCCGGCAGCCCTGCATTTCTTCAAGAACCCGACGACGTCGTTTTTGCAATCCGACGTCCTTGCCTATGCGGCCCTCGACACCTACTATCCATTGTTGTTGTTTTTGGCCTTTGGTCATTAGGGCTTCATCCCCGACGTTTACAACGCCCCGCATTGTTTCCCCACAACTCGCTGGATGCTGCCGAAATCGACCACCTCGCCGAATATGTTATCGCCGCCTTTCACAACGTCGCGCTGTCGGATGCCTTACCCCCCGACTACGCCAACCGTATATATCCGACGACATCGCAAGTCGCCTTACCCGCGATTATGCGAGACGAAGTTCTCTCAGCTTACAAATTTTTCATGTATGATTGCACAGCGTCCGACCATGGTCGGTCTTTTTGTTTAGGAACGGTAACCAACGGCTTCCGGGACGTCAAAGCTTTGACGCGCACAACCCACCCAAAGCTTCTCCCCATTCCGAAGGCACCAAAGAAAAAGAAAAAGAAACAAAATGACGAGTGGAACAAATCACCGGACGTTTCCGAAGACGAAGATCCGGCTCTCAGACCACGATCCATGTTTGACGATCCCAAACGCCTTCAAGCAGCCATCACATTGGCCATGAAGAGCAATCTCACCGATCGGATCATGGAGCTGCTCAACTTTCCGGTTTCCCCGATATACAAGTTGGCCATCCGCGATCGAATGCCATACAACGACCTCACGTTACCGCCGCTTCACCACGAGGTTGAAGATCTCTGGACAGAACGCGTTGCCGCTGATCAACCCCTGCGTGAGCGCACCTATTACGGTACTCGTTATCGTTATCACCCCTCCACCATCCTTAATTTTTTACAAGTGGATGGAGACTGGTTTCGAAAGCTAACTTCTCTCATGCCATTGGCCGCGCTCCTCACCTCTCCGTGTTCCGCCGAAGAATATGCCTCCGTCAACGACTTACTCCTTCGCCACGCTCAATCGATGAAACCAGAAATACGTGCCGCGTTCTACGAGTGTATGTGGTATCGCAGCAACGGCAACCCCAACTCGCTCCTTACAAATTGGATGAACTGCATCCCGGAACGCGAACCGAGTTTCCCTAGCGATCCCGGCACGTATATCTGCAATCGGTTTGCATTACGCCCGATTGTGTTCAACGAAGACTTCCACATGGAAACGTCCGTCGAAGAAATCAAAATCAATGAACACGACTATACGGCCAATCCGCACAGTCGTTTCCATTTCTACTCATCGTTTATTGCACACATCGACTTTCAAAACCTTTTTTCGTTCCCCGCGCCAGTGTACGCGTACCCCATGCCGACTACGGCTTCGATGCAAACGCTCACCGCCGAGGAACTGCTCGAACGCCCCATCGATGTGGAAGTTGAACCCGCCGATGATGAACTACTCGATACGCCAGTTTTCGACCTTAACATAGCGAAGCTGCTGCCGTCAACAGACGTGTCGGCCCTTCCTATGCCCCCTGCACCATCTGATATAACGGCAACCGCTACGCAGATCTCTGATTTCTTGAAACTCACACTCGACAAAATTTCCAATATTGCCCCAGCTCCGATGGACGAATCTACTCCCATCCAACCTGCTGCGATTGATTCGGAAACTCCGACGTCAGAACAAATGTTGACCGATATACCCAAAGAAAGTACGGTAGATCTATCCATGTCTATGTGGACGTCGCCCTCATAGAACCCGCCGCTACGATACCGACCACGGCACCCGCCGTGGACCCACGAATATATTTGGTGACACCGGCAGTTTTGCCGGGACCTCCGATAATTGCTACCGTTGCAGCAGCCAGGTATAGTGCTCTCGTACGTTTTTCACAACAGATTATTTCAGCTACTCAATGGGACGCCTTGGCCGCAGCGCTCGCCGCGTATCATTTTCCGCCACTGACGCATGGTATGTTGTTCCCCGAACATCAGTGGAAAGATTTCCCAGCAGCGCTAAAGGACGAGATACAACGAATTTTGTTGCCTCCACCGACATTGATCCCCCCGGTCCCGCAAGTCGCCCAAATGGCTCCGGTAATGGCTCAACCAACTGTGCAAAGGCAGGCCTCCTTACCACCACCGATCATTTCGCAACAGCCACCGGTGCCGCAACCGCCTCAGCCCGCGACTCTAGTGCCGCCGACGGCGCCTGTGGATGTTCAAACCCCACAGGCTCCCAGCACGTCCGCGCCAGCTCTAGATCGCTATGGTAATCCTATCCGAAGACCCGGCCCATATGAACACTCAACAAAATGAAAACAACACCTTCAGGAAGAATCGGCGTACCGCAAATCTCACAAAACGCGAACAACGGACGAACCAAGCACACGGCGTACGCCGAAACCCAGCACTTCGCATGCTGAGCGCGGCAGAACGCCCAGCGAACACACAACACATCGCCGCGAACAATGTGATCGAAAGAAAGCCCGCGAAGAAGCTGCAAAATCTTCGCAAGCTACCTCGACCCCAAAACCCAAAATTCCGTCATCCAGAACAGCAGCGCCGGCAACCAAACCGCCGCCTGCCCATCAAACTGATAGCCACCATTCACGTCATGAGTCTCACTCCTGTGATGATTGCCACCGTAGAGAAATGCAACAAATTCAACCAACCAGCCGCGATAGCCGTCAACAAGAATGCCACAATGATGTACCGCCGCACCGTACTCAAAGCGAAAAAAACTCGCCAGGTGCATTCGACCAGTTTCTACGAAGAGGCACATCGCCGCCAGTTCCGCCAGTCACCGCCCAATTTGACAGACTTTATTAGCCCGTTGCATAGGGACGCTGAAATCCAACGTCGTCTGGAAGCTTTGAAAAACCCGCCGAAAGATGTGTTCAAAGCTCCGCTTCCACCGCCTCCTATGGACGTGGAACCCGCCACCTCAACTGCCACCACGATTCTGCCAATGGTTACATCGCAACCGCCTACAGTTCAGACAACTGGTACTACAACTACGGTAACCCACACCACGTCACTGCCGCCTACGGCCCCGACATCGGCTCCGGTTGCTGCGTTCAAACAGCTGCCAGTGGTCATCGCCACTAGACCGGTTCTTGGAGTTCCTCCACCACCAAGTTCCGCACCAACTATCGAACCCCGGTTGCCTAGCGAAGCCACGCGATTACCAAATTATACGCGTTTCTGAACCACCGATTCGCCGCATTGCGTTATGCTAGTAACGCCTCGCTACCCGCCGAATATCGATCCCGCCGTTGAGTTTTTCTCGCCACCCACGCTGCATGAAATGGTATTGATCAACTTCTTCGGCCGCCTCGGTATTCGCATCATCATGCCCGTGCACATCCGTGCTACAAACGCTTCGCTCGCCTTGAACCAATATTTTCGAGACCATTACTGCCCCGCATATCGAGAACAACAACCGCCCATCTCGCAGGATGTGGCCACTCTGATATTGAGATGGGTCGCTGGCCTTTGGGCTGAGGAGCTCAGGGTCGTTGATGCTGTTCACACCGCCCACTTGGCCCTTTTCCTATATGAAGCCCGCGGTTTGGATAACCCCTCGTGTCTGCTACAAGCCTATAACACCGCTGTGGGGCTAATAGACAGTTGGATGGCTTATCCGCGCTACGCCACGTTTCCACAACCGCCGGAAATCGCGGACATTCAACAAATTTATTTGCAGTATCACAGCGAGACGGATCGCCCTGCACCCCTGCTGCATCAGCATGACTTTTCTGCCCGGTGAAATCTACTGCCACCGTGACCATTGCCGCCAACAGGGTTGCCGTCCGATCACCCATCACTAATCGCCACTCAACTGCCGCCTTGAGGCGTGAACCCGCTCTCGCCGCTTCAACCTCAAACGTATACCTCGTCTTCGCCCCACGGCGATACCGCCGATTACGGTCGAAACCGCTACTCCCGTAATATCCATTTTGATGGCCATGACGACCCTCGCGATCCACATGGCTACCATAAGGATCGATACCGACGAAACGAATGCGACCGCCACGATTCTCCTCGGAACTATCGATCTGCATCTGATACTCGCCACTGATGCCCCCATTAGAATGAAGCTTTTGTACAGTAACTTTGTTTTCTTTGTTTTTGTTTGTTTTTCTTAACCTCATTTAAAACCGGTTGTTTAATTTCTAATCTCGTTCGTGCTTTATTATTTTTGTACTAGTGTTTCCAGCGCACGTGCAGCCGATGCTGCAACCACACAGTAAGATGACCGCTGGTGGCCCGCTACAAGCCCCCACTTGCAACTACTTTTGTCCTTGCCTCCGCCGCCGGACGCACTATTGTTGCCACCCCAAAAATCGTCCCAAACTACCCCAACAACTCTGCCGGCCCCGCTGTGTGACGCCGAAGAATCCTTCGGCAACCCCGGTGACGGCTTGTAGTGGTGGAGCCCTTCCCCTTGTCTATTTTTTCGATATTTCTTGACGATCGCTTAAGGCGATCTACTGCAAGGGGGGAGGGGTGTTGTAGTGCGTTTTCCGCTGATTTTTTATCGTTTTGTCAAAGCGCGTTAGAGGCCCGCAGGTGGCAAGTGGAGAGAGCAACGCGGACCACCAGTGGCCATCTTACTGTAGCCCACGTCGGTACGCGTGCACTAGTCTCTCCTATATTATTGTCATTAGTGTTATATTTTTATGTTTACATACTAGTTGTGCGCCCCGTTGGCCAACACTAATCTTTACTCGCCGCCTCCCACCACGCCTTTTGCTTTTTTCTCGCCCGTGCGTGGGAGTTGATTTTGTTTTTTATTCCTTTCGCCCGTCTCCGTTTTGTTCACGTAAGTTTCGCCTATTATTGTATAGTAGTAAAAGGTAGGAAAATCCTCGCCTTTCAATTTTGCGTAACAAGGGAGACAATTAAAGAAAGCAGATCTTTCTTTAATTGTTGGAGTAATCAGTGTTGGGGTTTAAGTACCAGTAATTAGATTATCGGGTAAACGTGGGCGTGGGAAGCACATACATTAAGGACGCAACCTCGGAATCCCAATCCTGCTCACGCCGCATCATCTCCCCCCCAAACGCCCGTCAACTTTTCAAAATACAACAGGTGTATTGCTCGTCTTCCTTTTCCTCTAGTTGTTGCTTCATCCTTTTTGGATTTCGCACCAAGGGCTTCAGTTTGTCGGCTCAGTTTATTATTACGTGGTTACGAAATCTCACGGGGAAGGGATTGATGCGTAAAACAATGTCGTGGTAGATTTTTTGGTAAGAGCAATGAGAATGGGCTGCCTCTTGATCAATATGGCACATAAATTGTTTTATAGCCTCTTGCCACATATAGAAGGTGGCTCTGGACGAAAACAGAAGTTTGGTGGCCGGTAATTTGTACATATCCAAATCAGTATCGAGAACTGCTTTATCAGACAAATGTTCATTTATCTGGTTGGTGTTATGAGCAATAGACGATGCAGTTTGGAAATCCTGTGCGAACGTAGGAAAATATCTTGAATGCCGCTGCAAACGTGGAAGTGGAACATAGTGAAGAATAAATTTAGCATTAGGCGGCTATCTAAAGCTGCATAAAGTTCTAAAGGCTTCGGAACTACTGGCGCAAGCAGGTTGCTCTTTACTGGATAACTAATAAAATTTACTATAAAGGGACTTGGATCCACGCCCAAGAATTCTGAGGCAAGCACCTTTAAACCCTGGACTTGCGGCATAATCCCTAGTTGGTCAAAAATAGGAGGGGAAATCCTTGCGTTTTTGGATGATCTGTGTCTTCAGATCATAGAACATGGCGTTAATCGACGAAATAAAATAATCAATATGTTCTTTGAAAGTTCTGTTTTCCAGGATAGACGTGTAAAACCCCAAAGTTCTCAAAATGGCTTGTATATCTTGTTTCATTTGAAATCGGACGATTACGTAATTTTCAGTGAAAATTTCCACAGCAATTTTGTGCCAGCCCTTGCAGGAGATGTGAGCTGCATCAAACAAAAAGTTATACCCCGCAGTAGTAGAAATTGTTACTAACCAGGCATACATTTTATCGCTGCGCATCAGCAATCATTTGTCCTGAACTACATTTTGCAAAATCCGGTATCATGATCCAGAAACTTGTTTGGTGTCAATGGAAATCATTTTTACCCTACAAAATTGTGATTCTCGTAAATGTTTGATAATTTCCAGGACCATACTGTCGTTAATGTAAACCAGATTGTAAACCATTGAGACCAAACAATTGAATGTTGTCTCAAAAAAGTGATCAAAATGGAGAAATCGAGCGATCTGCTTGAGATTGATATCTGAAAGTAAAAGAAAAATAAAAATAGTTGGGGGTGGCAGGAGGAGAAGGGAAATGAAGTTAAATAGCAGGTAGGTTACATGTTAAATATAGTTTTACACCACTACCCAAAGCATTAGGTATGAAGATGCCTGCATTCGCTTCACCCTACACATAACTTACGTAATCAAATGCTGTCGACAATATGTATACTTAAATGAAAGAAAAAAAGGTACATAAGGAGGTATAAATAATTTTTGATACATAATACAGGATTTCAACGGAGGCAAAGGTGGAGTCCGAGGTGCGAAGAAATTTACAAAAGTATGTTTTACACATCTTGCAGGAAAAATAATACAAAAATATGATTTTCTAACTTTCTGAACATATTGGCAGACGAGGAACCCAAATTTTAGGCCTGTGAAGGAAAACAACTTACCATTGTTGTGGATGTGCCGGTTTGTTTGTAGGGTTCGATTATGAGTTGGAATAATCGGGTCAATATACGAGTGCTTGTGGCGCATACCACTGCGTGAAGCGCCAACCCCTAATTGCATATTGAAACTAAACAACTTCAATTTGCTAGGAGTGAAAAAATGAAATTTGTTTTTTGGAAAAGTGCATGAAAATTTTGGTAAAATTTTTGAAGTGAAATGTAATGATGGCGGAAACTGAAGTTGTTTCATTATTTTCACATACTTATGGATAGTTTGTGGGGTCAAATTAATGAAAATAACCGAATACTTACATTGAAAGTGTGAAATCTCAATTTTATCCTTGCGATGATCATGCACACTGGGGAAATAAAGAAAAACGCAAAATTTCTGGGAATGGGAGCGGTACAGTGCTATAAAAGTTTACGAATAGCCAAAAATGCAAAAATTCACATAAATGGGGGCTAAATGTTACCTATTCATGAAGGAATAACGCAAAAATAAATATGGCGACAAGGAAAATCCATACGACTGGGCGCATGAAAATAAATGAGAAAACGGAAACGAGTAAAATGGAGGTTTTAAAAATCAATATTTGGTAATAAATTCCAGATATTCTTAACATCTGCAATAGAGATGACGTTTTTATCTTGTTTATCAATAAAGGTTACAATAAAAGGACCGCTCCAATAAAAATGCATTTCACTTTTGCGCATTTCACAATGTAACAACACAAGATCACCTACAGTATAATCATGAGCTCATGCCTTGTCATTAAACCACTTTTTCGAGGCCGTTTCTGACGCCGGCAACTCTTTTAGGACCACATTATGAATCGATGTTAGATTTTCAAAAAGTAAATACTGGTATGTGTCAAAATTATTAATTAGGAGTCCTTTTGCAGCTGCAGTGACATCAATGCCTAGAAGTGGCTTGTGTCCGAAAAGCAAACTATGTGGGCTCTTTTTTGTTGTCTTGTGTGGGGTGGCTCTATAAGAAAATAATGCAAGATCTAAAAATTTGGGCTAATCTTCAGAGTTATTATAAGCAAGTTTGCATAAGCAGTCAATTAATGTGCAATCGAAGCACTCAACCATGCCGTTACACTGCCGGTGGTAGGCGGTTGTTTGAATTTTTCTCTCTTTTAACAACTCACACACTTCTCCTAAAAGTTTAGAAGAGTATCCCGATCCGTGATTACATAGTAGTTGTTTTGGTTTTCCGTACCTACACACAACTAATCTTACAAAAGTATCTACAATACTGGCTGCGGAGGTGTCCGGGGTAAGTGCGGCCTCGATGTATTTCATGATGTAATCTTGAAAAATGATAATGTACTGCATTTTTTCGGAGACATTTGAAATATTGAGGATATTGGAGGCAACAATATCAAAAGGAGCGATCGGTTGAATTGGGCATAGTGGCAGGGGTGGTTGGCAGCCTTCATCGTTTTTTGGCAAATATCCCACGATTTGACCCAATTTTGGATATCCTGCTCAATGCCTGGCCACCAGAAATGTTTTTTGACCAAAAATGTAGTTTTGTCGATACCTTGGTGGCCAAAGAGATTGGAACCATGAAAATGATGAAGAGCTATTTTTCGTAGAGGTTGAGGTAAGATAATTTGGTCTGGTTCACCTCTTGAACCTTCCCTGTGCAAGATATTATAAAGAGAATAAAATCCTTCTACCTGATTCTCCACTTTCCGGCGGGTTCGGTCTAGCATGGGGTCTACTTTTTGAGCATCAGCGATTTGTTGTTGCATAAATGGCCATTGATATTGATTTGGTAGATCAGCCGGGTTGACAATTTTTTCCTCTTCCAGTCTTTCAGGGACCTCCAGGTCAGTTTGTGGCATTGTGGCCAGTTTTTGCCTGGTTTTGGCCCGCGTTTCGACAACATTGATTTTGTCCATTGCAGAAGCTGCATTCCATGTTGTAGGGCCCACGGCGGTGATTCTGGGCATATAACATTAAACAACACCTGTTTACTACTGATTGTCAATGTTCCATTTCGAAAATCGAAAATCGTTCTAATACTTTCATGAGCTAGAGTCTGTTCCCAAAATAATTGTTGGTTTAGGCGAAATAAGGACCGTATAGTGGAAACTGTGGGTACCCAAATCCATCAACTTTGTATAAAAATTTACCAGTCCCAATGTGGGGACTCATTGACCATTCGCCACTGTAATATAGCCTGAGGTTGGCAAATTATCTGGCTCCATATGAGTAATGTGTCTATACACGTCACATCCCATGATGGAGGTCATGGCCCCAGTGTCTAGCAATGCCAAACCCCTCCAACTACCAATTTTAGCCTCTATTTCCAGTGGTCGCGTCTTGTAATATTTCTGAAAAAACATACTTTCCTTGGGCGTTAGCTGTCGGAAAAATCCAGGCGTCGTTTCAGTTGTGCTGAGGGTCGAAATGGTGTTTTCAAATGATTCCATTGTATCCTGAAAAATAGTAAAATATTGTGAATTTTCGATTTTATTGCCTCTGGTTTTTTCGATTGAAGGTGTCATATCATTACTATAAAAGGACATCATTTCATTTTCCTTTGCATTGTTAGCATCTGATTACTGCTTGTTATATCTTGGTTTCGGTCGGGGCGGAGATAATGCGGTGTGGGCAGGATTGGGATTCCGAGGTTGCGTCCTTAATGTACGTGCGTCCCACGCCCACGTTTACCCGAATACCTAATTACTAGTACTTAAACCCCGACAAATAATTACCCCAACAATTAAAGAAAACCTAGTTTCTTTAATTGTCTCCCTTCTTTTCTCACTAACTAAAAATAAAGGGGCTCTCCTACCTATTTATTATTATACAATAACGTACGAAAAACTTACGTGACCAAAACGCTACGGGCGAGACGAAAAATAAAATGACAATAATAATTCCACTCCCACGCACGGGCGAGCAAAGACGAAAAGGCGTGGTGGGAGGCGGCTAATACGTACTAGTGGTTGCTGGCGGGGCACACAACTAGTAAAGAAAAATAAACACACGTAAAGTATACGTCAATCGATAAGTGAAGAGAGAGACCAGCGCACGCGTACCGACGTGCGCTACAGTAAGATGGCCACTGGTGGTCCGCGTTGCTCTCTCCACTTGCCACCTGCGGGCCTGTGACGCGTTTTGACAAACAATGAAAAATCGGCGGAAAACACACTACAACACCCCTCCCCCCTTGCAGTAGATCGCCCTAAGCGATCGTTAGGAAATACCGAAAAGAACATGCAAGGGGAAGGGCTCCACCACTACAGGCCGTCGCCGGGGTTGCCGAAGAGTCTTCGGCGTCACACAGCGGGGCCGGCGGAGTTGTTGGGGTAGTTTGAGCCGATTTTTGGGGCAGCGACCATAAGCCCAGCGGCGGAGTGTACGGGCAAAACGGGGCAAGTGGGGGCGTGTAGCGGGCCACCGGCGGTCAACTTACTGTGTGCTTGCAGCGTCGGCTGCACGTGCGCTGGAAACTAGTACAAAAATATAAAGCAAAACGAGATTAGAAATGAAACAACCGGATCAAAATGAGGTTAAGAAACACAGAAAACGAAGAAAAAACAATGTTACTGTACAAAAGCTCTTGTCAATGGCGGCGGCGATAACGGGTGTCGGATGCGGAGCGGTGATTTCATTGCGGATTGCGGCGGTCGCGTTCATTCCTGCGGTAGCTATCGTAGCCGTGGGGATCATACGGGTCGTCGTGACCATCAAAACGGATGTTACAGGAATAACGGGATCGACCGTAGTCAGAGGTATCCCGGCGGCGCGATGATAAGGTTGACGTTTGAGGTGGAAGCGGCGATAGCGGGTTCACACCGGGTGCTGGCAATTGAGTGGCAATTAACGACGGTTTGTCGGACGGCGTCCCTGTTGGCGGCAACGGTCGCGGTGGCAAAAGGTTCCACCGGGCAGAAAAGTCGTGCCGACGCAGCAGGGGCGCGGGGCGGTCCGTCTCGCTGTGGTATTGCAAATAAATTCTTCGAATGTCGGCAATTTCGGGCGGCTGTGGAAACGGTGCGTAGCTCGGATAAGCCATCCAGCTGTCGATAAGTCCGACAGCGGTGTTATAGGCTTGGAGCAGGCACGAAGGATTATCCAGGCCGCGGGCTTCGTAAAGGAAAAGAGTCAAGTGGGCGGTGTGAACAGTGTCAACGACACCGAGCTCCTCAGCCCAGAGACTGGCGACCCATTTCAATATCACGGTGGCAACGGCGTGCGAAATCGGTGGTTGTTGTTCTATGTATGAGGGGCGGTAGTGGTCGCGGAAGTATTGGTACAACGCCAGCGAAGCGTTCGTGGCGCGTATGTGCACGGGCATGGTGATGTGAATGCGAAGGCGCCCGAAAAAATTGATCAGCACCATTTCGTGCATCGTGCGTGGTGAGAAGAATTCAATGGCCGGGTCAATATGGGGCGGATAGCCTGGTGTGACAATCGAAACGGCATGCGGCTGATCGGTAGTACGAAATCGCGTATAATTCGGCAAGTGCGTAGCCTCGCTAGGTAACCGGGGTTTGATTGCTGGCGCGGAACTTGGTGGCAACGGAACTCCAAGAACCGGTTTGGTGGTGATGATCATTTGCGGCTGTTGGACCGCAGTAACCGGAGCCGACGTCGGGGCCGTAGGCGGCAGCGACGTGGTGTGGGTTACCGTGGTCGTTATGGCGGTTGTCGGAGCCGTGGGGGGCTGCGACGTTACCGTAGGCGTAGTCGAGGGTGTTGCGGGCTCCACGTCCATAGGAGGCGGCGGAAGTGGAGCTTTAAATTCATCTTTTGGCGGATTCTTTAGAGCTTCCAGACGGCGCTGGATTTCGGCGTCTCGGTGCAATGGGCTAATATAATCGGTTAATTTCGTAGGTGAACGGCGGAAACCGTGGCGATAGTGTTCTTCGTAAAAACCCGTCGTGTGCACCTTACGGGTCTGTTCGCTTTGTGTACGATGCGGCGGTGCGTCATCGCGGCGTTGGTGTTGGCGGCTTTCCCTGCCGGTTGCTGAAGTTTGTTTCGTTTCTTTACGGTGGCGGTCATCACGAGAATGAGACTCGTGGTGTGAACGGTGGCTGTCTGGTTTGTGAGCAGGCGGCTGTAACGTTGCCGACGCTGCTGTTTTGGAAGAATCGCGCTTGGGTTTCGGCGTTGATGTTGCGTGCGAAGAGCGTTCGGCTTCTTCGCGGGTTCTTTGTTTATCGCGTTGTTCACGGCGTCGAGTGGTGCGCTCGCTGGGCGTTCGGCCGCGCTCAGCACGCGAAGTGCTGGGTGGCGGCGTACGCCGTGTACTCGGTTCATCCGATGTTTTTGTCTTGTGAGATTTGCGGTACGCCGATTCATCCTGGAGCTGTTGTTTTCGTTTGATTGAATGTTCATACCAACCGGGTCTTCGGATGGGATTACCATAGCGATCTAAAGCCGGCACGGACGTGCTGGATGCCTGTGGGGTTTGGACATCCACAGGCGCCGTCCGCGGCGGTAGAATCGCTGGTTGCGGCGGTTGCGGGATCGTTTGCGGTTGCGATATGACCGGCAGCGGTAATGGGGCCGGTGGTTGCGTGACGGGTTGGGCCATCGCAGGAGCCATTGGAGCTATTTGCGGGGCCGGCGCGATCAACGTCGGTTGTGGCAACAAAATGTCTTGTATTCGTTCTTTCAACGCTTCGGGAAAATCTTTCCACTGATGTTCAGGAAATAACATACCGGGCGGCGGTGGCGGGAAATGATGCGCGGCCAGTGCTGCGGCCAAAGCGTCCCATTGCGGAGCTGAAATAAACTGTTGCGAAAAACGTACAGGAGCACTATACCTGGCTGCGGCAACAGTAGCAATAAGCGGAGGTCCCGGCAAAACGGCCGGCGTCGCCAAGTATATTCGCGGATCCACGGCGGGTGCCGTGGTGATTGTCGTAGTGGCTGGTTCCATAGAGGCAACATCCATAGACGTGGATTGATCCACCGTGCTTTCTTCGGGTATGTCCGTCAACATTTGTTCTGACGTCATAGTCTCGGAGTCAATCGCGGCCGGTTGGACGGGTGTGGACTTGTCCATCGGAGCCGGGGCGATGTTAGAAATTTCATCGAGCGTCAGTTTCAGGAAATCGTTGATTTGCGTGGCGGTTGCGGTAATATCGGAAGGCGCGGGTACCATAGGAAGGGCCGACACGTCCGTTGACGGCGGCAGCTTCGCTATGTTGAGATCGAAGATTGGCGTTTCAAGTAGTTCATCGTCGGCGGGTTCAACTTCAACGTCGATAGGGCGGTCGAGGAGTTCCTCGGCGGTGAGCGTTTGCGCCGAAGCCGTAGTCGGCATGGGGTATGCGTACACCGGCGCGGGGAACGAAAGACGGTTTTGATAGTCGATGAGCGCGATGAACGTTGAATAAAAATGGAAACGGCTATGTGGATTGGCCGTATAATCGTTTTCATCGATTTCAACTTCTTCGACCGACGTTTCCATGTGGAAGTTTTCGTCGAACACGATCGGGCGTAACGCAAAGCGATTGCAAATGTACGTGCTTGGGTCGGCCGAAAAACTGGGCTCGCGTTCGGGAATGCGGTTCATACAATTCGTGAGAAGCGAATTGGGGTTGCCGTCGCTGCGGTACCACATGCATTCGTAAAAGGCGGCGCGGGTGTCTGGCGTCATCGATTGCGCGTGGCGGAGGAGGACGTCGTTGACGCAGGCGTACTCCGCGGCGGAGCATGGTGAAGCTAGGAGCGCGGCTAACGGCATAAAAGACGTTAGCTTCCGGAACCATTCTCCGTCAATCTGTAAAAAATTAAGGATGGTTGAAGGGTGATAACGATAATGGGTACCGTTATAAGTGCGCTCGCGTAGGGGTTGGTCGGCGGCTACGCGTTCGGTCCAAAGATCTTCAACTTCGTGGGGAAGCGGCGGCAAGTTGGGATCGTTGTAGGGCATATGATCGGGGACGGCCAACTTGTATATCGGTGAAAGCGGAAAGTTGAGCAGCTCGATGATTCGATGAATAATATTGCTTTTCATAGCCGACGTGACGGCTGCTTGGAGACGTTTGGGATCGTCGAACACCGATTGTGGTTTTAGAGCCGGGTCTTCGTCCTCGGAGACGTCTGGTGACTTGTTCCATTCATCCTTCTGTTTCTTTTTCTTCTTTTTCGGCACTTTCAGAACGGGGAGAAGCTTCGGGTGAGTTGTCCGCGTCAAGGATTTGACATCTTTGAAGCCGTTGGGAACCGTTCCTAAACAGAAAGACCGACCATGGTCGGACGATGTGCAATCGTACATAAAAAATTTATAAGCCGAAAGAACTTCATCTCGCATGATTGCAGGCAAGGCTACTTGCGATGTAGTCGGGTAGATCCGGTTGGCGTAGTCGGGAGGCAGGACATCGGACAGCGCGACGTTGTGAAAAGTTGCGATGACGTACTCGGCGAGATGGTCGATTTCGGCGGCGTCCAACGAGTCGTGGGGGAACAACGCGGGCGCGTTGTAGACCTTGGGGATGAAGCCGTAACGACCGAATGCCAAGAACAATAGTAGCGGATAATAGGCGTCGAGGGCCGCGTATGCCAGGACGTCGGATTGTAGGAACGACGTTGTTGGATTGTTGAAAAAGCGGAGAGCGTGGGGAAAGCGTAAGGTGAGCTTTGACATGTCTAGCGCCCACATTGCAGAAACTGTGGCTTTGAGCGTGCGTTTTTCCCGAAAGAAACCGATTCGGCGGGCCAACTCGTACAGTGACGGAGATATGTCGATATTGCGAATGACGCGGTACGCGTCGAAGTGGATTGCTTTCACAACGGGATCTTTGTTCTTCTTTTGCCGGTCGGTTTGAAATTGAGTGCCCAGAAGCGCGTAGATTCCCGCCCAGTCGTCGGCTCCATCGAAAGAAACTACCATGGTGTGGTCGCCGTCGACTAGGGCGAAAAGGGCGGTCCAGTCTTCTGGGGTGGCGATGAACGTTTCGAAGACGAACATCGTGCCATTCGGAAACGCGAGTTGAACGTAGCGGGGGTAACTAGACGCCGTGGGGTCGGCTGGCATTTGAACGGTGCATTGAAATTGTTTGAAATCGGCGGCCGAGATTGATTCGGTGTCAAAGCCGACCAGCGTATAGCCACGGAAGTTTGGTGTGGGTTGGGCGGCCAAGGCCTGCCCCAAACTTCCGGGTGAAAGGAAAATCGGCGGCGGCAAGACGTTCGGGGGTCGCCCGTACATGGAAATGTACCACGACTCCAAATCGGCGACGCGAGTTAGGCGTTTGATGTTGTTTTCTAAACAAGAGCGAATGCGATACTCATCAGTGACACATGGGACACCACGTCGAATGAACGACATGGGGTTTGAAGGATGATGTAAACATGGGCGAAGAGGAAAGCGGTGTGGTGTTGTCAACTCGTTAGAAGTACACATGCTTTGAGGCGACGTTGGCTTGGGCGGGGATGTCACCTTGATGGGCGCACGTGGACAACTGGATCGGGCTACGATAGCGAGATAACGAGAGTTGTGGTATGCGGAAATCAAGGCAGCGGCCGGTTGTGGACTGAGAAGGCCACAACTTGACGATGACGGGATCGCGGCGGCTGACCATGGAACTCTGACCCAAGACTACAGAGGGGGAGAAACTCATGGGGTCCCAAGCAAAAGCATGCAAGTATAAGCAGCAAAAGCATAAAATGAGAAAATACCGTCGCAGGCGAAACTTAAATCGTTCTGGTGGGGCTGCTGTTCGGCCCAGCGGACGTAACGTTCGTTTACGTTTATCGATTCGCGATACGGCCGAGGGTCGTCGGCCGTGGAGGATGATGCGGTCGACGGCGTCGTCATATTGAAAAATAAAATTTTTGAGAGCGGCTGGAAAATGCGACTATTGCTGATGGAAGCGAAAGATGGAAATGAAATAGTAAAAAGAATCAGCCGCTGAAAGGTGAAGAAAGTGTAAAGTAGGAAAATGCAAACACTATCATTACGAAAAGCAACACAAACACCACTATGTTAATGGAGAGTAAAATCAACCTTTCCCAATTAGTCTTATGAGAGTGATAGCGGCCAGGGTCGGGCGGAAGTAAACCGAATGGCCTCGCGCCAACAGAACCTAACATTATAGAAGAAACCCCCTCCTATTGTGAAAGTGCGGGAACCGGGGCAGGATGTAAAGTGACATTGTAAAGTCGGCTGAAGGCAAAAACGACGGATTGAGCGGAAATGTGTTGAAACTGCCGTGCATCCTTGCTCGTTATCGAGGTCGTCATGATCTAAATTAAACAAACATAAAGATTATTTACAACGCGGCGTGATGAGCGCCGTATCACAAAGGGAAAATTTCAAAGCGAGCAATTGCCGGCGGGAAGTGTGGGCCGTGCGGGGTCCACCTTCTTCGTTGTCAAAAGTATTCTTTGCCAGTCGTGGGATGAACGGTTTTAGACGGGTTATGGAGACGGTCTGCGGGCGGCCGGGCGCGTCGAGTGCGTCAATGGTAACAACGTTTTCGGCTGCGCGGGAAGCGTCCGTGATGAGGAAAGGCCCGATGAAGTCGGGTTGAACCTTGTTGGCTTTTCGCGTGTTGGTCAAAAGAACTAAGTCGTTGACGGCGAAGTCGCGTCTTCGAGCTTTGCGGTCAAAATATTCTTTGCTGGTGGCGGCTGCGGCATCGAGGTTAGCTTTGATCTTTTCGTGCATCTTGAGTTGGGCTTGCGTTAGAATATGTTGATAAGCGTCATAATTCAACGGCAAGGTGAGGCGGCGGGCGCAATCGTAGTCGAAGGTGATGCGCGGTTCATATCCTCGTAATAAACTGAACGGCGAATGTCGTGTGGCTGTATGTGGCGTGGCGTTGTAAGCGAACACGGCGTAGGGCAGGTATCGCTCCCAGTTGTCTGGATCGTCGGCGGTATACTTTTTGAGTTGAGCGATCAATGTTTGGTTGAAACGTTCGACCATTCCGTTGCACTGGGGGTGGTACGCCGTTGTTTTGACTTTTCGAATTTTGAGAAGTTCACAAATATCTTGCATGAGTTTTGACGTAAAGCATCCACCTTGATCGGAAAGGAGTACCAGTGGGCTACCGTGCATGAGGACGACGTTGTTGATGAAACATTCCACGATTGTTGAGGCTTTCTGATCCGGTATCGGGTGTGCAGATACGAATTTCGTAAAATAGTCCTGAAAAACAATAACGTAGGGACGCTTCTCACCTACTGGCGAAATATTGACGATGTCGGTTGCCACGATTTCGAATGGGTGTTTGGGTTGAATTGGCAACAAAGGCGGAGGCGATGACGTGCGCGGCGTTGTTAGTTGGCAAATTTTGCAGGTTTTGATCCAATCCCGAACGTCCTCTTCCATGCGGGGCCACCAAAAGTGAGCTTTAATGGCGGCTAGCGTCCGATTTGTTCCTTGATGATTCAAAATTTTGGCGCCGTGGAATTGGTGAAGAGTTTGGTCGACCATGGAGGCGGGTACGACTAATTGCTTGACATCTTTGATTTGCCGGTATAAAAGTTGATCTTCGAGGAAGAAAATCGGTGGGTGTTTGGCGGCGTTATCCGTTTTGAGGGAGGCGGTGATTTTCGTTATGGCTGGATCCGCGGCTTGAGCTTTCCGAACTTCTGCGTGAGCGGCGATTGTAATGACTTCGGTCGGAGGCGGTTCGTGGTCGGCATCTTTAGGCATTGAATTAGAGAGTGTGGGTGAACTGATGGTCTTTCTCGTCATTGCACGGGTGATGGCGTTGATTTCGGCATCGACCTCTGTGGATAGTGAATCCACTGCTGGGCGTATTTCCGGTACCGTTAAGTCGGTTTCCGTAGTTGCACCAGCAGGGTGAAAATTTTCACGGAAGATCTTTGCGGTCAAGTTTTCAGCGTTCTGGATCGGGCATTTGTCGCGGTCATCTTTCCTAGATAGAAAATCAGCGCAAGCGTTATCCTTACCTTTAACATATTCCACTTTGTAATCGTAATCTTGTAAGCTGATCGCGAAGCGCTGGAGTCGTGAATTGCGGTGTTTCTCGTCTTTGAGCTATTCAAGCGGCTTGTGATCAGTGCGGACGATAACTTTCTGGCCGTACACATAGTGGCGGTACATCCGGAAGCCTTAGACAATGGCGAGGCATTCACGCTCAGTTGTACTGTAGCGGGTGTCGGCATCGGTGAGTACGCGACTATTGTAGGCGATGACCCATTGATCTTTTTCGTTTTCTTGATACAAAATTGCTCCGATGGCGGTCGTACTGGCGTCGGTTTGAATAACGAATTGAGCTTTGCCATCGTAGACGGGATACCGGAGAAAGGGCGGAGACGTAAGGGCTGTTTTGATGCCTTTGAATGCGGCGTGGTGTTCATCCGTGGCGATATATTGGGCGTCTTTTCCTAGGAGTCCATACAAAGGACTGGACAAAGTCGCCAAATTCGGAATGAATTGCTTGCACCATTGAACTAGACCTAAAAAACTTTGCATACCTTTTTTTGTCTTCGGGAATTCGTATTCCGCGATCGCTTTGACTTTCTCGGGATCGGCGGTGATTCCGCGGGCGCTAAGAAGATGTCCCAAGAATTTGACTTGCGGCGGCAGGAACTCGCATTTGTCTGGTCGGAGCGTGAGGTTGGCAGCGCGGAGGGCGTCGAAAATGATTTGCAAATGTTCCAAATGCTCTTCAAACGAGTTCGAAAAGATGATAATATCGTCAATGTAGACGAGGCAAATTTTCCAAATATAGGGGCGGAGGATTCGTTCCATTAACCGTTGAAATTCGGCGGGCGTGTTCTTCAAGCCGAAGGGCAAAACTTTGAATCGAAACAAACCTTCTTGGCAAATGAAGGTTGTTTTATCGCGGGAATCGACGTCGAGGGGTACTTGCCAATACCCAGCTTTGAGGTCGAGCGTGGTGAAGAATTTTGCGTGTCCCATTGCGTCCAGGTAGTCGTCAATGCGCGGGATTGGGAATTTGTCGCTCGGCGTAACATCATTGATTCCGCAGTAGTCAACAACCGGTCTCCAAGAGCCGTCTTTTTTCTTTACCAAAAATAGCGGTGCGGCCCAGGGCGAGCGAGATGGTTCGATAAAATCGTTGTCAAGCATTTCTTGAATATGGCGACGGACAATCGGTCTTTGTTCCATCGCGGCCCGGTAATAATGGCGGGATACTGGTTTTGCAGTGCCGGTGTCGATGCTGACGGTCAACTCGCTAGTGATGGTTGGTTTGTCGCCGGGGAGGCTGAAAACATCGCGGTGCTGTCGGAGACTCCTGAGGGCTCTTGCTTTTTGAGCGGTAGAAACGTACGTCTTTTGCGTCATTTTGTTCAGGGCGTATTCCAGCTTTTGTTGGGCGGTGTTGCCGGGGAATGATTTGTCCAGTGCGGCCGGCTCGTGGTCGGTTAAGTCGCGGTCGGCGGCAGCGGTTGCTATCTGGCAGTCGGCATAGGTTTTGGAATACTCTAGCATGTGCTTTGCCATCGCGATGAGCTGATTTGGTCGGAGTTTGATGCTGTTTGGCGTATTGTTGATGAAAAGGAGCGGACAATGGCCGTTGGTGATGTTGACCACTGCGGTTTCGACTGGGAGCTCTGCGGCAACGTTGTCCGTGGCGAGTGGTTGTACAATCACATCGGGCACTGTCGCCGATGTTGTGGGAAAAACGCTACTTTTGACCCATTGCTGGCAGTGCGGCGAAATTGAAACGGAAACTTGGGCGACGAGAAAAATCGGTTCGGCGAGCTCAGTAACCTCCAGCCGCCGAGGGGGCGGTTGGTGTGGACTAGGTTGAGCCTGCCGTATCGGTTGTTCGACTTCGATTTCTTCGGGTTGGCTGAAAATATCAGATTTATCATCATAACAACTTACTCGTTCGTCCTCGGGTATTTCTTCTAAAACGTTGTCGTTAGCGGCGTTGAGAAACAATTCCGTTTGCGGGCGGATCGAGGCGATTACCTTGAGCGGCAGTTTAACGTCTTGAATTTCGATATAATTGTCTTTGAAATTTAAAATGGCGTGGATATCGGGATGCGCGAGGAAGTCGGTTCCAATGATGAATTGATCGTTTCCGTCGTCATCAAGGATTACGCATTTGATCATGTGCTCTCCGAAGGCGGATTCCATTGTGACAACTACCGGGCCGTGAGCGTTGACTATGGCGCCGTCGGCTACCTTTGATTTTTCCACAAATCGGGAGTTGAAGCGATTGCTTGTCGAAAGCGCGTTTGACTAATCCTGATGAGAGGACGGAACATTGGGCACCTGTATCGATGAGCGCGTGTGCTTTGACGGCTCCAATTTTGATTGGGATTTGAAAGGCTCTCGTAGAAGCGTACTTGCGAACAAACGATTTGGAAGATGGCGTGAGATTATCAATTTGACAAACGGACGAACGGATATGACAGGTATCTTGAAAAGCGCGGCCTGTTGCGTTCCAACGGACGATGCCGGGGCTGACAATGGGCGCGGCGGAAGCGATTTCTTTGGATGGAACAACCATATTGGCCGCGGACGTTGAATGATTGTTAACGCGTGTTTCGAGCGCAGGTACGGGCGCGGTGTTTGGTGCCGGAAGAGCGGGTAGGGTAATTTGCATTTCTGAAGATTGAGAACTAGCGCGCGATGAATCCGTCGGCGTTGTGACGTATGGAGCCGGAACCGCGTTGTAATGAATATGTTGTTCCCACGGCGCCGGAAATTGATGGTTCGGGTAGACGGCGTAGGTATTCTGAACAAAATCATTTGGGCGTTGTATAGAGCTACCTTCATAGAAATGGTTTCGCGCGCCGCGGGCGTAGTTCGCTCCTCGTTGGGGCGGTCCTCCGCGGCGGGGTCGCCAATCGCGTTGTCCACGGACGTCGTTTGAATTGTTTCGGAAGTCAACTTGCCGTGGTTGGGCGGCGTAATTTGGGCGATTTAGTTCAAGTCGGGCTGATTGTTGAGCGTTTTGCCGTTTGAGCCAGACGCAATCTTCTGTATTGTGTGTGCGGGATTTGTGAGCGTCGCACCACAGACCCGTAGATTGCGTCGTGCGTGCGCAGTCTCTGCTGGCGGATCGGTCAAAGCGATTTGCCTTTGACTCTCTGTTTTGAGATGGATGGCGCGGGCTTTGTTGCCTATTGTTGGATATCGTTTCTTCAGGGCGTTGTCAAGATTTTCTTTCTTCATAGTCGCGGTCGTATTGTTGAATCAATTGTTCCAGAAGCATCTCCGTGCGCGGCGGTTGCGGCGGCAGTGGCTCAATTGCTTGCGGTTGGAAAGAGACGAATTTAGTGGGTTGCATCGCCGGGTTCTGCGTCCTGCGGTCCATTGAGGGAGAGCGCTCGCGGTAGCGATTTTGAGGACGGTCCATGCTGCGGCGGCGTTCAAAACGGCGGTCAAACGGTTGCGGCGACTTCGGAGGTGGTGCATCTTGATCGGCTTGATTTACCAGAATGGGTCATTCCGGGGTTCCGATTTCGGCTTTAGTTGCGTTGAGGACACTACGGGCTTTGGCTACGGCGTCGGCCAGTTGTTGAACATTTGTGAAACCCTTTGCTTGTTCACCAATTGTGAGTTGATAGAAAACAGGCATTTTGGTCAAAAAGGTATCAATTACTTGTTTGTGCCGGAAAGTTTGGTCTTCATGCTGATACAAAAGTTGTACATACGTCATTACCTTACTCAGGAATGCGGCGGGTTCCTCTCCGGCTTCTGGCGTGATTGACGCAAGTTCGCGTTTAAGAGTCATCGGATTGCAATCGGGCGCCAACTGGAACATGAGCAAATGTTTGGCGTCTTCGTACCGCGTCATATCTTGAATCATATCGCTCGGCGTATCGCGGGTAAGTCGGCGGAGGGCACTCATCTTTACGTGGTTGGAGGCGTCGTAGCCGAACTCATTTTCCAGTCGTATGAAGAAGCGTAACAGGCGTTTATTTGTTGCGGCGCCGTCGATTATCAGCGGGTGCATATAGTCGACGATTGTTTTGATGCAGCTATCTTCTTCACGATGAGACGTGCGCGGCATGTCGTACCGAGGATGCGGGTGTTCATAATAATCCTCGGGTGGGTAATCTGAAAAGCCAAATTGGTTTGCCGCGGGCGGTGGGCGTCTTTGAAGCGCGGAACGGTGTAAATCTTCGTCGGCGCGCGTATTGCGGGCCAATTCGTTATTATATAAGGTATCCGTCGACGGTGCTTTGGGTTTGACTTGGTTTGGTAGCCTGCCAAAGACTGGAGCCGGTTCAGTTTCACGGAGAGTTTCGTTGGGGATATAAATATCTCTTGTTTCTTCGCCGTGAAACCGTGAGGACACCGGTGGTGGTCTTGGTGTAGGCGGATTACGCGCGTGCGTCGCGGCGGCGGTTGTGGAAATCAATTGTTGCATTTGCTCGGCGAGCGCGGCGAAACGCGCGTTAGTGGCTTTTGTTTGTTCTTGAATTTCGCGTTGAACGCGTAATTGTTGGGCTTGGAATTGATCGGAGACGCTGCCGATAATTTGATCGATGGTTTGTACCGTGGGGACATTGTTGGTTATACGTGCGGCGGCGGTGTTGAGTTGTTCCAGCACGTCGCATGCTTCAATTCGAAAGTTCTGGACTTCGTTGGCGTTTGCGATAGCGAGACTGCTGCGGTGATCATTTACTGAAGCACGGGTGGCGGCTGGGGCTTGCGGCGGTTCAATATTGACAAAGGATTCGGAAGAGTCGGTTCTGGCGACAATTTGGTCATTATTACTTTGAGCCGGCGCGGTCGGCGGTGGCATTTGTGATGCGGGCGGCGCGTTGGGGCGATTTCCGGCGGCGGCAAGGAGGTTTTGGTTGACAAGCCGCGGAGTTTGGGAAGTATTCGTTGCCGCAGCTGCGGGAATGAGCGGTGCTTGCGGCTGTGCCGTCCCGTCCAGCGCAGGAGTGCTGAAATTAGACAAGGGCGGATTATGGGGCGGGAGGCTTACCGTGGGTACCGCTGTCGATTGCGTAATATTTGACGGTCGCGGCAACATCATCTGGTCAAAACTTAAGGCGCGGCATGCGGCTGTGGCGGCGTTCGGAGAACTGGAGCGCGACGGAAATCGAGTGAAGTCCGGCGGTGTGTGGCTTACCGTTGGCATCTTTTTTCTCAAGGTATAATAACCTCGTTTGTACCCTTTGGCGCAGCTACAGCGGGGTCGAATTTTGAAGTCTTTGGAGTTTTCGGATGCAACGCAACAGCGGGGAGCGGCAACGTACAATCCAAACGGTCACCAGTGTTGTATTTTGGTTTTTGTCGGGGCGGAGATGATGCGGCGTGAGCAGGATTGGGATTCCGAGGTTGTGTCCTTGATGTACGTGCGTCCCACGCCCACGTTTACCCGATTACCTAACTACTAGTACTTAAACCCGACAATGATTATCCCAACAATTAAAGAAAGCCTAGTTTCTTTAATTGTCTCCCTTCTTTCTCACTAACTAGAAACGAAAGGGCTTTCCTACCTATTTATTACTATACAATAAACGTACAAAAACTTACGTGACAAAACGCGACGGGCGAGGCGAAAATAAAAGTAACAATAATGAATCAACCCCCACGCACGGGCGAGCAAAAAAAACGAAAAGGCGTGGTGGGAGGCTGCTAATATATACTAGAGGTGGCCGGCGGGGCACACAACTAGTAGAGAAAAATAAAAACACACGTAAAGTATACGTTAACGATAAGTGAATAGAGAGACCAGCGCACGCGTACCGACGTGCGCTACAGTAAGATGGCCACTGGTGGTCCGCGTTGCTCTCTCCACTTGCCACCTGCGGGCCTGTGACATATTTTGACAAAACAATGAAAAATCGGCGGAAAACACACTACAACATGTCATACCTTGTTGGGTACCGACAATTACGTGTTCTAGGACTTGACCGGCCCCTGAAAGGGTGTGACCAAGAGCTTGGCCGCTCCCTGAAAGAACTTCATACATGGAGCTGGAGTGAAGAGACATTTCTGATGTGTAATTGATTAGTCTCTTCACAACTTGTTCTAGGTTGTGTGTTTTGTACATGTACTGCTTCAAAAAAATCAAACTAGTGGACACTGCCGCCAGCTTATCGTGAAAAAGGGGTGGTGCATTGAAATGGAATACTGTGAAGCTGCCGTTCCAAATCACTTCAAGTGGGATCTTGCTAACATGGGTTTTTCCTGTTTTACTGGACCAAGTGTTATTAATTTTGAAAAGGGGCACGTGCATATGGTTGCAGTCGACCTTCTGACTTTCTTCCATGAGGTCAGTGCCACCTGGGGTCACAAACATGAGTTTGTTATTGACCACCACTGGTAGATTTTTGAAGCAAGTCCCATTAATTTTGTGATTTTTATACACCACAGACGCATTGATCTGATGACAGGGCCATAGGGTTATGGCCTCTCCTGTAAATTCTGCTGTGATGTCAGTTCGTTGGAGAAAAGCTCTTGCTCCAAGGGTTGCATCCAGGCCCAACAACTGCCATATCAAGTCAAGATGGCGCTGGGCTTGGCGGCAAAGTTCATTCCACACATTTTGAAAACTTTGCAGTTCAAAATCACATATTTTTTCTTCAAGAAAATTGAGTTTTAAATTTATGGGGTCAAACTCTGCATTATCATGCGTAGAAAGAGCTCTTATTTGTTTACTCGATTCACCTTGGGTAAGATTTGATGGGTCAAACCGAACCACAATGCCCTGCTCAGTGTAAAGTGCGTTTTTTAGTTCTGGGCAATTTGGGTGCTCAAACGAGTTATTTGTAACAAAAAATGCTGCTTGTATATCATCAAATCAACCCACTTATTTTGATTTTGTACGAGTTTTTGAGTTCGAATGGACAAATTCTTTCTAAAGGGGTTTCATCCCACACCATGACACCGTCGGCCATGACGCAATGGCCGGCGTTTGCTTTACAACCACCTAAATCTCCAAGGGTGCTGATAAGATTGTTGCCGTCCCAAGAGGCAACTTGTCCCTCTTCGACAATCAAATTTTCTACTGTCTGACAGTTATCGAAACAGCACCACTTATACTGTAGGTCAAGTTTATTGTTTGTTGACCAAATGCCGGAGATAGTTTCATTCACAAACTGACCCTGGAAGGTTTTCGTTTCCATTGCTATTTTGCATTCAAAAGGGGTCAAAGTTTTCATGGAAATTTGGTCAAAAGTTATACTTTTTGAGCCGAAAAACCCAACTTGTGTGCAGATTTTTCGTGTCCGAAGGGTACACTTGAACCCTGTGGTATGTTTCGGTTTGGCCAGGGGTGTATAGACCTGTCCTGTGACAAGAGTTGGAATTTCACTCGAAGGTGGCCTAACACATGCAACAGTTTTTGGGATTTCTATGGCATGCCCACTGGTCGAAGTTCCACAAAGTTGAAAGGTTTTTATTTGTCCGCCCTCCACGGGGCACAAAAATACACACAAAAGTATGCATAAATGAAAAAAAAATCCTTGCACGAATTTTTTAATTTCATCGTGCCTTTCTGGCCTTAGCGGCCTTTCGTCGGTTCTTGCGGGCCTGCGTGCGTTTGCCTTTGCATTGGCTACAAGGGCAATAACGGTCATTTCCGCTACACCCTGAAAAAATTTTTGTTTTATTGTGTGTGCATGCGAGTTTCTTTTGTTGCAATCAACTTTACCTAACCGTCTCCAAATAGGCATTTGGGGAGCTTCCTCTCGCAATGCCGCCACGTTTGGCTCCAAAGAGCCGGGTTCCAATAATGGAACCCTGGGTTGTCTTTTAATTTTTGGGATTCGATATTTTTCGGGCAGCGGGGCCACGTTTGGCTTTTCGTCCGGCCCGTTGCTGTCTACTTGTGGCGCTTCCAATTGTGGGGCGCGGTTTTCTTTTTCGCCCTCTGGTATTATTTCCATTTCGTCGTCGGAACAGGACGAGCATGGTGTAGTTGGTGGGCGGCTGTCGGGCGATTGACTTGCCCGGCGGCCCACGCCTATGTTGGATGTTGGGGTCGGTGAATCATCGTAGTCAAGTGATTCAGACCCGTCGTCGAACATTATCGATAATAAAGACCCTACAAAAAAGCAATGTTGCGATGAATTATTGACTTCTGCAACTAAATCAGGGTCATCACCATCAAGAGGGTACCCATTTGGGCACCCTTGAATGTTATTTTGGGCATTTCTTGATTTTTGGGGGCAACTGTTGCTCATGTGCCCTTTTCCTTTGCATGTGTAGCATTCGGCATCTCTCACTTGCCTACAAAATCAGCTCTTGTGTCCCGTTTTTTTACAGTGAAAGCATTTTGATTTGCAGTCATTTTTTAAGTGGCCATTTCGCCCACAAATTTCGCATTGCAGTCTAGACCTGCACTCTCGGGCAAAATGACCAGCCTTGCCACACGTATGACAAGTGATGGGTTTTCTATTTGTATGTTGTTTTGGTGGTACGTTTTGCTGCATCTGTAGGCATAATTTATTCAATTTTTCATTTATTTCATCGATTTGTTTGTTTGTACTACTTCCTGAGGGTTGCAAAGCAAGAACGGGCTCTTGCAACCCAACATTGTACCTTGCCGAAGGGGAAAAGACCACATTGGGCTCATCCCGCAGAATTTCCTGTTCCACAAAAGTTGCTTCCTCAATTAAATGATTCAGATTAGTGAAACGTTTGAATTTTAGGGCTTTTCGGACGTCCGCCTGAAGCCCATCTAAAAAAATTGATTCAAGAACTGTATTTCTTGCATTTGTGTCAAGAGTAGGGTAGGCAAGCCTTCCCATCTTTTCAAGTTCATTGAAATACGCGGTTACTGTTTCTGTTCTTTTTTGCTTACGATCTTTCAAACTTTGTCTGTGAAACAGGGCGTCCCG
This sequence comes from Romanomermis culicivorax, assembly GCA_963922205.1. Taxonomy (NCBI): domain Eukaryota; kingdom Metazoa; phylum Nematoda; class Enoplea; order Mermithida; family Mermithidae; genus Romanomermis; species Romanomermis culicivorax. The sequence continues at coordinate 6,891 of CAWUHX010000256.1, read as the reverse complement.
TTGGCTGGGGAATGCCCTCTCCAAAGCAACTTTATATTGTTCATAGTCAGTGGGTGGATCCTCGGAACTCGAAATATTTTCAAATTTCGTGAGGGCATCACCTTTAAGGTGAAACTCCAAAAAAATTCTTTTCAACTGATCGTCCTCGTTTTTTATCCCTTTCAAAATCATCTGTTTTTCGAGTTTTTTGGCCCACTCAGTAAAGTTTTCATGGGGCAGCCCAGAAAAGAACGGAAAATCGTTAATTTTGGCAGAAAGCATGTCACCACGCAAGTGATTTACTCGAATTTCATTCATGGTTGATTCTGTATGGGCTGCTTTTCTGTTCATTTGGGCTTCAAGATTTTGGAGCCTCTGATCCAAGACCGCAGCTAATGCATCCTGAACAACATGACCAAGTGGGTCTGGATTTTGAAAAGACATTTTTCCAATAATTTGGCTTTTAGCTTCTTGTTCAATGTGCAGAAATGTTTCACTTAGGGTTTCGGCACGTTTACTTTCCAGATTTGGTATGCTCGAAAACCCAGTTATGATACCCAAAAAAAAAGCTTATGTGAATCGAAAAGTTGTCTTGTTTTTGCAAGGGGAGAAATCGAATTGATTTTTCCACGCCGATTATCAGACAAAAATATGTTTGTTTTTTCTTCTTTTTTTTTAGAAAGAGGGGGACGATCAAATATGTCCCCACCAAAATTCGAAAAGGTTCGTTGTTTTTCTAACTTTACCCCCTGTTATTAGGTCACCAAGATTTATGAGTTTAAGTTTTTGAGTTTAAGTGAATTTTTGAGTGAATTTTTCTTGAGTTTAAGTGAATTACTGTAGAACTGGGGTTTTTTGATATTTATTAGATAACTTACAGTAAATAACGTGGATAAGGCAATACTTACAAAGGCGTGACAAAAAGGCGCGAGGGTGGCGCGTAGCGATTGGGCGTAAAAGATTGGCACAATTTACTTGAAAATAAATGTTCGTTTTCCGGGTATCGGATGACAATTTGGAAGCAGGGAAACGGCTGGTATCGAAGCCCCAGTCCCGTAAAGTATAGGCAATGCAATTGCCTCAAACCAAAACGTAAATCGTTTCAAAGTCCGAGGGACTGTAAGGTGCGAGCGAGCGAAGTCGCGTAAAGACAAACCAACTGGAGCAGCGAGCGTAGTCCCGTAAAGATCAACCAACCAAAGCAGCGAGCGAAGTCGCGTAATGTTTCAGCACACTAAAACAGCGAGCGTAATCGCGTAAAGTCCAACCAGCCAACTCGAAAACTGCAGAACCAAAAAACTGAAAGAAGAACCACTCTTCTTCCATTTTTCGAGTCAACATCCACTTTCTTGAGGCGTGGTTCTGGGAGCCCCACTGTGCATAATTAGTTTCCAATTTGTCGGAGGGTTCAAAACATATGAACCCATTTTTGTATGTTGAGGAAAAGTGTTTTTTGTTTTTAACATGTGCCAATCTTTTCGTTTCCTGCTGAGTAAATTACGAGTACGAAAATATGTGACAATAACAAAGTACTTGAAAAATAGTCTGGTTTCCAACTAGGAACCCAGACTCTTGAAAACAATAGAGAACACTAATGGATTTCTAATTATTGTACATGTGACGAGAAAATGAGGAATAAATATTTTCGCGAAAACTTACATAAAAATTATACAAATTTTTTCACTCCTTGACAGAAGTAAAATGCTGCAACAAAACCAGAATTAGCTATTGTGAGCCAAATAGTGTGCAGTTGAAAATAAGTTTCATTATGAAAAAAATTTCTTTAGCTTTCCATGAAATTTTTATCAGCTCCAATTGAGTCAGTAGCTAGTGAATGATCATTTTAAATAACAAAAAATGTTAGAAGTGAAAAAAGATCCCGTTTATTGCTGAGATTGGATTCAATAGTGCAAACTGGAAAAACAAACTGAAGTTGAAGAAGCTTCTAGTGAACTCAGCAATCAAAGTGAAGGTAGTACAACAGATGCCGTTGTTGATGACAAATTCGATGAATGAAATGTTGTTAATTATTGAATGTTGAAAATATCAGTAGAACTTTGTGAATAATTCATAATAATTTTAAATTTATTACAGTGTAGCAACTTCAGGTTGCATTTTGTACATGTTACAGCCGATGCCATCGGTGACCCTGGCCGATGCATCGGCATCGGCCGATGGCAAATTTTTGGCCATCGGTCCATCACTACTCAGGATGCGGAGCAGTCTAATGAACTTTGTCTATCGTTATATATATATTCCTTTTCTCATTCCCCACTATTACTTTTCGTTTTGTATTTATCATTATAATCACAAAAACCACAAACAAAAACAACAAATGTATATTATTCATTATCTAATTAGGGGCCATACGACATATGATATTAATTAATTTGTAAGCCAAATTGCGTAAAATTTGAGGGCAAGCCGGTTTGTTGACCGTTTGTTCGACTGCAAAACGCAATTGTCCGAAAGCTTGTCTAAAAAAATACATTTTTGCATTATGAAGAAAAAATAAATTTTCAAAATTTTCACCTAGTCGACGGATTTCTTCGCGACATGTAACGTAACGTCAAAAATCGATAATAAATAAACGGGATCAAAAAGTTGCTTTTGCCGCTGAATAATTTTTATGCAAATATATAGTATACCGTTTTGTGATGTGTGATGTTTTTGCTCTAACCTGAAAATCATAATAACCACAGCCGGCATGAGGAAAATTTCGCAACAGGCGATAATTTGTAAACAGGTTTGCGAATATTTCGATACAAAATTATTCAATATACGAGCCAAAGTTGATTCGTTTAAATTGGCGATCTAGAAAACATAGAAATATTTATTTATCAACAATTTACGACATTATTTTCTCGTACGTTCAAAATTTGTATGGTAAAACTCGTCCAATGCAATAAAGCGAATAAAAAAATCGGCATCAGAGCCACTAAAAATTTAAAAAAATTATTACAATATATGTAAAGTATACAACTCAAGTTCAGACATGCCCGGCCAGAATTTTCCGGGGGAGGAGGGTCATCGAACTTTTCCTCGAGCGGGTGGGGGGTGGATGAGCAAAAATTTTTTTTCTGAGCCAGGGGGTCTAGGATGTCAGGCAGAAAGGTTTACCCTACCCCCGTACACATAATTGGGGGGAAGTGCTATGGGAAGCCAAATCAATAACCGCTGATCATATGGCTAGCCACTGGGCGACCCCCTCCCCAGGATTTTTCAATCATATGGCTAGCCATATGGTAGCCGTAGGGAGCCCCATACTTTCCGTCGGGAAAATACTGGAAAATGTCGATGAAAAATGTCAATTTTTGAACAAAAAATAATCAAAAACGTCAATTTTCTCCACTATTAGCGCCATAAATCCGTTTTTTTAATTTTTTTGAAAAAAATCACTAATTTTTGAACTATTTTTCGGACTATTTTTGTGAAAAAATAGATTTTTTTCTTTCAGAAACCCTCCCTGGAATTTTTGGAGTTACTGACTCCGACCCCCCTCCCAGACATCGGGGCCGCGTTACATGTATGACCCGCCCCCTCCCTACGTGCACGCATGCTCCGCTTTCAACTTACTCGTTATAGGATGCGAGCCCCAAAAAATGAAGCAGAACAATAAATAATGGCAAGAATCTTCTAGAAACATTTCTTGCAAAAATTGCATATTAAAACGTACGCCGCCCAAACGTTGCCGCAAACGTAAAAAATGAGTCAACGCGCCGGCCATCAAAGCTCTTTGGTAGCAAATTTGTTGATTGCCGCTTAAAAATTTTACGGGCAAGATATAGTATAAGTCAATATCGCCAAAAAAACTACTCTTACGTCAAAGGTAAAACGTACAAAACGCCGAAAATTAGTGTCAAAAAGCGTAAAATCCATAAAACGGTGTCGATTTTTTTCTCTTTCAGCATAGCCTATGAAAAAAGCTTTTCAATCTTGATTTATTACAATACTATCAAAATAAGAAAAGCAGAAATTTCGCTAGCCCAAAATCGTGAAAATAACCCGAAAATGATCGATTAAGAATTTAATTTCCGTCGGAAAAATGCATCTTTTTGTAACTTACAAAGACCGAATTATTCGATGGAGACGAATTTTCGTTAACATCGGCCATTATTTTCACGTATATTTAGTCACTTTAATTAATAATCCGGCGACAGAAATTGATGAACGGAGGCGAAATTTCGCTACTATAATAGAAAAAAAGATTCTTCACGAGTCAGAATTATCTACGATTTTTTGATTTTCCAGTAATCATCGCTCAAATATCAGATTCTTCCGATTAATTTTAACAAAAAAATTCCGTGATCATTCTTTAATTTCTGAATATAAATAAATAATAAAGATCATTGATCATACCTGTAAGACCTCCGACCAGTTGGGGGGGGGGGGGGTCGAAAAAAGTCGAAATTTTTCCCAAAAAGGGCCAAAAAACATACACTTTTTGCAAATTTTTTCCAAACTGGGGGGGGGGTGGGTTGAATGATTCTGGGTACAGGGTTGGCCAAGTTAGGGGGGTCCACCCAAGTACAGGTATGGATAAATTTTTGAGAAATTTTTCGTTCGTGGTTTCAACTGTTTCAGGTGACCAATTGTTCAGAGGCTTTTTTAGTCATTTTAGAGTCCTATTCAACTAGCAATATCTGTCACTGTCCAAAATTAATGGTGTTTGAAGTTAGAGTGAAAACATTTTAAAATCAAATTTGCCACCCTAGATGCTTTTTTAACCACATAATTACAATGGGCAGTTGCTGACAATTTTTCATTGAACATAACACCAAGATCCTTCATCTCTGAAACAGTAGGAATCAGAAAATCGTTTATATAATACTCAACTTGGTGTTATTACTCCCAAGATGCAAAACAGAGCATTTTTCCAGAGAAATAGATAATTGCCATTTCAATGACCATTCATAAACTTTGACAAGATCGCCTTGTAGTACTTCAGCATTTTTTGTAGCATTGAATATTTTCACATCATCAGCAAAAAGATAAATTTCACTGCTAGCTAATACCATCAAATATATCATTCATGAAAATTAGGAACAATGTTGGTCCCAATACACTACCCTGAGGAACCCCCACTAGTAACCTTAATTGGATTAGAGAAGCAATTGCCAATTTTTACCTGTTGAGTCCTATTAAATAAAAAACTATGTAACCATCTCAATAAAAACCAGATATGCCATAGGAAGCTAATTTTCCAAACAGTTTTTCATGAGAAACAGTATCAAAATGCTTTCTGAAAATCGATATAAATTGAATCTGTTGCTACTTTTTTATCCAAATTTTTAGCCCATAATGTTTTACAACTTAAAAGCTGAAGGATACAAGATTTTTTCTTTCTAAATCCAAATTATCTATCATTCAGAAAATTATTTGACTCAAAATAAGCCATCATGTCTACATTTATAATACTTTCCATAACCTTAAATGAGACACAAAATATGCTTACGGTTGCGCCTGAACTGCGTTATACTAAAAAATGATAAAAATCTATCTATCTATCTTAACTTAAAAATCCGCAAATTTTTTTCGCTATTTGACGGAAGAAGAGCCCAAATTTTTTCACAATTTCCAGGTTTTATTTGGCAAATGCATCGATTTGATGGAAAAAAAACGGTGCATCAGGGAAATTAGAATTTTTCAGGGTAATATTCAGAAAAAACAGAAAAAAAACACCCGCGGCCACATTATAAACGTCTTTACAAATGTCGAAAATTTCAGGGAAATGAATGAAAGAATTTAGGGTACAAGATCATACCTGTAGAGGTCCGACCAGGTGAGGGGAGGAGTAAATCCGTAATTTTAGGGCGGGGGTCGAAAAAAGTCGAAATTTTCCCAAAAAAGGCCACAAAACATACACTTTTTTTGCTAATTTTTTTAATTTTTCCAAACTGGGGGGGTGATGTTGAGTACATGGTTGCCAAGTTGGGGGGAGGCACCGTTTTTTTCCTCAAATGGGGTCTTTTGAGGAAAAAATTTCTTTTGAGGAAAAAAAAAGAAAAAACTCTAAACCGAAAAGATGCGTTTTGGTGGACTTTAAAAGGTCAAAATCTCAAATTTTCCGGCGCTTCGCGCCGGTCATGGGTATAATAATAACTATATTCTATCAGGCGCGGCCGTTAGCATATCTACTCCGACTTTCTAAATAATGCTCAACAGTTCCTATCAATCAAGCTAGCTCGTTTCATTTTCTAATCGTTTACAGTCAATTATGTCACCGAAAAGAGAGATTTTTCATCAATTCTCTCAATTTTTTCTCTCGATGATTGGAATCTTTTAAACGTTTGCAATCTGAACTTTTGCGTTTATTGAAAGTGGAAATTGAAGACATCATTCTAGACTGCGATTTTAAAACTTTTCTTCACAAATTATCTGTTGGATAGATTTATTTTTCAACGTTTTAGAATATAAAAACCCGAAAATTTTGGGGAGCAAATTACACTTCATCCCTCTGACCTTAATTTATTTCCCAACGTTATGAAGGTTCATTTTCCAGCGTTTTAGAAAGTGAAAATTCAAAAAATTTTTCGGCGCCTCCGCGCCGGACCAAGAACTAAATAAAATTAGATGATTCTAATCGGAATTACAGAAATCTGATAGCGGATAAATTCATGAGGACCAGGGTTGGCAAAAAACCAAACTTTTAAAATTTCGACATTTTGATTTTTTATGATTTTTTTGATTTTTCTATGGTTTTTTAGTAGTTTTTTTTCTGGTTTAATTCTTTAAAATGTTTGGTACATCGAAATAACTATGTAAAAAACTGCTGGAAGCTCCCTGTATCATCTAAGACTAGTCAGGGAGCCTTAAAATGGCAGCTAGAAGTATATTAATCTTACCCGAAGTGTCATTATTTTATGCTATACAAAATCCCTATTATAGTACTCTGCGTTGATACCACTGCTT